>JAQQSK010012868.1:0-11699 GCA_028658325.1 Potorous gilbertii | reverse complement strand
CCTTGATAATTTCATGAAGGATGATGTCTAGGCTCTTTTTTTGATCAAGGCTTTCAGGTAATCCCATAATTTTTAAATTGCCTCTCCTGGATCTTTTTTCCAGGTCAGTTGTTTTTCCAAAGAGATATTTCACATTATCTTCCATTTTTTCATTCTTTTGGTTTTGTTTTGTGATTTCTTGGTTTCTCAGAAAGTCATTAGCCTCCATCTGTTCCATTCTAATTTTGAGAGAACTCTTTTCTTCAGCGAGCTTTTGAACCTCCTTTTCCACTTTGCTAATTCTGCTTTTGAAAGCATTCTTCTCCTCATTGGCTTTTTGAACCTCTTTTGTCAATTGAGTTAGCTATTTTTCAAGGTGTTTTTTTCTTCAGCATTTTTTGGGTCTCCTTTATCAAAGTATTGACCTGTTTTTCATGCTTTTCTTGCATCTCTCTCATTTCTCTTCCCAGTTTTTCCTCCACGTGTCTAACTTGATTTTCAAAATCCTTTCTGAGCTCGTCCATGGCCTGAGCCCATGATATATCTATTTCAGGTGTTTGGGATACAGAGGCCTTGACTTCTATGTCTTTCCCTGATAGTAAGCATTGTTCCTCCTCCTCAGAAAGGAAAGGAGCTAACATTTGGTCACCAAGAAAGTAACCTTCTCTTATTTTTTTTTCTCTTTTCTGGGCATTTTCCCAGCCAGTTACTTGACTTCTGAGATTCCTCTCCACCCCTGCCTAGATCCACCCAGTTAGTGCTTGGGGTCTGAGATTCAAATGCTGCTCCCCAGCCTCAGGGCTTTCAGCAGCAAGGCCCAGCTGCTATTCAGGGTAAGATTAAATCAGGTTCTCATGTGGGGGCATGGCTGCCTCCCAGGCTCAGTTCCCTCAGGGGATTTATGCAGGGACCTTCCATAATGGAGCTCCTGCCAAGGTCCTGCCTGCTCTGGGAGCCTGTGGCCTCCACCGCCTCTGCTGCTGCCTCCCGACGGGGCCTGAGTTATGGAGACACCCTGCTCCCCTCTCGGCCAGCCTAGAGGTCTCTCTCACTGACCTGCAGCACCTGTGGGTGGAGGGACCCCAGTGGCCACCTGACATTCCATCCCTGAAGCCTGCTCAGATCTGCTCCTCCCAGGGCTGCATGGCCAAGATAGGGCTGCGTTCCACTCTGGTGCTGTGCATGACAGACCTTTGGTGAGGGTTTTTCAGGTCTTTCTGGAACAGAAATCTCCTCCACTCTGTTGTTCTGTGGCTTCCACAGCTCCAGAATTTGTTAGGAGTTTTTCTTTACAGATACTTTATAGGCTGTGGTTTTGGAGCCAGCATAAGTGTGTCTTTGTACTCCACCATCTTGGCTCCTCCCCGTTTTTGTTTTTTTTTTAATTAACCGTTTGGCTTATATGAGGTCTTATTGGAGTATCTGTATATGTCTAGCAGTGAAATCTCTAGGTTAAATAAAATGAACATTTCAACCCTTTTTCTCGTATAGTTTCAAATTACTTTCCAAAGTGGCTAGACATATCTACAACTTCACAAAAATTACAATATCACACTTCTCTTTCTCCAACCTTCCCATTATTGAATGTGATTACCTTTTACTTGCTTAGTGTGAAGTATTGTTATTAATGATTAGGAACATTCTTTTCTATGATTTTTTTATAGTTTATAATTCTTTTAAGGGCTGTTTTATTTTCATATCCTTTGCTTGCTCATCCGTTGTTGAAAGAATTTTGCTCTTATTCATTTCTGTCAAATATCTTGGATATCAGATACTTTTCAAATATGTTTTTGGAAAAGATTTTTCCCCACATTTGACCACTTGCATTCTTATGCTATTTGCATCCATTTGGTTCATGAAAAAGCTTTTCAGTTTCATATAATCAAAATAAAATATAGTTATGTTAGCTTTTGTAATTTTCTTCATTCTTTGGTTAGAATTCATCCCTACTTATAAATGTGGAAAGTACATGAAATGGTTGCTTTCTAATTTGGAAGTTTATTATCTTCAACATTCAAGTCAGATGTTCATTTGAGTTTCTTGTGATATATGGTGTATGATATTGGTCTAACCACATTTTCTACAAGACTGCTTTCTAGTTTTCTCAGAAATTCTTGTCAAATTGTCAGGATTTTTCCCTAAGTTTTTTTCTGAGGAGGTTTATCAAAAACTATTGATAAAATAGTTGAGTTCAATTATTTTTGACTATTCCTTATCTAATCTTTTACATGACCTATTTTGGGACAGGTATAAAATAGTTTCAATTCTTTTAACTTATTTTGAGATCTGGACATGGTATTTCCTGAATTAAATGAAATGAAAGATTGCTACTTTTTTTCATTATTTCCCTTGACAACTAGACTTCTTATTCCTCCAAAGAAATTTGGTATCATTTTGTTTCCCTGCTTAAAACATTCCCTTGATAGTTTGATTTGTATAATCGTCAATCTGGAATTTCATTTTGGTAATATTATCATTTATATTACATATACATGAATTGTTCTCTCCCTCATTTTTTTAAAAGACTGATTGCTCATTATTGTGGTAATAACAACATCCTGGTACTCTTTCTCCACTTGTTTTTAAGTATGAAATTACCCTCAAGTCAAATCAAGATTCTATTCACTTCTCTGCTTCTGGCAGAGAGCAATATAGCAGATGTCCAGATAACTACAGCCTCCATTATTATGATCTCAAGACTTTTCATACTTTCAATGTTTCTCAGACTTCTTTATTTCCTCTTTTGGTAAAGATTATCTATAGATACTCCCATGACAATACTGCTTCTCCCTCTCCCTCTTATGACTTTCAAATGCTCACTGAAATTTCCTGTTCCTGTATTTAATCATATTAACATAACTTTTAAATATACTATGATATTTTGAATACTACTACTTTTCTTTTCTATTCTTTTGCTATTGGATAAGTTATATATACCATTCCAGAACCATGGTGCAGTGTGGGTCCAATTTCACCAAAGCTATGATACCTACAGTTCTAGTGTATTTGTTTTACCTAGAGGACTTTCCAGTTTGTTTGTTTTTTTAACAGTACTAAATTGTAATGATATCATCCAAAGACCAATGATTGGAGGGTGAGGGAAAACACCAGGAAGAAATAAAAAAGAAGCCTGGTCATTGAGCTCAGAAACAGATGACATTTAGGACCCAAGCAGCCATTTTACTTCTGCAAAAGTCTGTCAAATTATTATGCGCCTCAACCTTAGTTTACTTCTTCAGTTTCTGAGGAGGCACAGCCTAATAAGGGGTGACAAGTGACAGGAAAATTAAATTGATACAAATACAACATAAAAGATAATATTAAGTGACATTGAAATCATTTTCACCTTTGGCACTGAGCTTTTACTAATTGCCTGAAGCTCGTATAAATAAGGATAAAAGAATATCCTCAACAAATAAATTCTTGGTTGACTACAATAAGGACAAGAAGGAACTTAGAAAAGGAAAGGTTAATGTGATCCACTCAGTTCTATGAAAAGTTGATGGTAGAGGATATCCCTTAGTTCCTATGTGTGAATATGTATGTATTTACATCATTTACATTACACACATGTGTCTATATTACTTTATATATGTATTTATGTGTGTAGATAAACATGTGTGTCATATGCATGTACATACATGTGTTTGTCCATTCTCTATCATTGGAGAGGCTTTCCATGTGACTGAAATCATAGCTCCAGACCAAACTGCACATACATACATGTGCAAGAGAAACGTATGAGTGCATATTTCAGAGAGAGTAGTTTCAGTGGAATGATAAGGTTGATAGTGGATGAAGAAGACAGTGAGAAAAGAAGACATGGAAATGTCTACTGTATAGTGTTCTCAAGGACTTTAACCACAAAAGGAAGAGATAGAGAATTACAGCAGGAGTGACAGATCAAGTGAGACTTCATTTTTAGTTTTTTGAGAATGAGGGAGGCATGGCAATTGCAGGGGTTTTTGGGTTGTTTTTTTTTTGCAGTAAGGAAGGAGCCAGTAGATAGGGAAAGAGTCAAGAAAAGTGAGCCTAGAGATGACAGAGGGAGAAATCTGTTGTACCAGTTTCGTACTTTTTTGGAAGAAATGTGATGGAATGGGATCACTTATGCAAACAGAGGTATTTACCTTGGTAAGGAGTAAGGCCACCTCTTCATATGAGATAGGAATTAGGGAGACTATAGTGGCAGAAGGCAGATACATTTTATGACATGAGGAAGTAAGGAGAAAGAGTTCATGGCAAATGGCCTCATTTTTGGATAAAATATGCAGAGAGTATGAGGGGAAGGGGATACTTGGTAGTTTTGAGGAGGGATAAAAAGTTTGGAAGAGCTACAGTAGAGAGAGGCATAGTGAGTTGATAAGTGTGAAAGAATGAACAGTAGATGGTAAGAGTCATCTAAGGCTGAAACTTGGCACAATAAAATAGATGATAGGTTAAGTGGGTTAGCAACTAAAGCAAAGTGTAGAATTGAGTCTGTTCATCAAGTGGTCAAAATGGGGAAAGGAGGAGAAAGTGGCTAGTGCAGGAGTTGTGTTCTGGTAGATAATTGAGGGATGGAGGGAGAGAAGGTCATAGTTGTAAATAATGTGTAGGTTTTTTAATTATTATTTTGTTTTCAGTGTTCTACAATCGCTTCCTATAACTTAGATTTTTTCCCCTCCCTCCCACTCTTTCCCTCTACGTCCCCCCACCCCCGAGACAGCATACAATTTTATATAGGTTCTACACATACATTCCTATTAAATACATTTTCACCTTAGTCATGTTGCATAGAAGAATTAAAATTAATATGAGAACTCCTAAAACCAAAACATAATACAAAAAAAAATGATCTGCTACATTCTGTGATTGAATTTCATAGTTCTTTCTCTGGATGTAGAAGGCATTTTGCCTTAAGACACCACTGGGAAATTTTTAAGCCCTTGCATTGCAATGAAGTTCTAAATCTATCAGAAAAAAATCCTTGCACACTGTGGTTGTTGCTGTGTACAAAGTTCTCCTGATTCTGCTCCTTTCGCTCAGCATCAGATCATATAAGTCTTTCCAGGCCTCTCTGAAGTCTTCCTGTTCATCATTTCTTATAGCACAATAATTTTCCATTACATTCATATCCCATAACTTTTTCAGCCATTTCCCAGTTGATGAGCATCCCTTGATTTCCAGTTTTTTGCCACCACAATGAATGCTGCTATAAATATTTTTGTACATGTGGGAAGTAGTAGGTTTTTATACTGCAAAGCAAAAGGAAAGGTAGAAAGCCAAAACATTATGGCCAGAGAGGAAGAATTTCAAATTCTTGAATATGGTTATGGTGCATTTGTGGGCAATGGCAAAATCAAGGTTATGCTAATCTTTATGTGCAGCTGAGGCTGGGTTGATGAGTATACTGTTCATGGAAACTTAATAGATTGAGGAACTGAACTGTCTGAACTGCTTTCAGTATCATAGTCCTTTGACTTAAAAAAAAAACCTATACTCAATGACTACCCCCTGCCACAGAATGAAAATTCAAACTATTCAGTCTGACTCTCAAGGACATCTATCCACTACCCATCTGCCAGAACATTACAGAGACTTGTAGATGAAATCCATAATCACATCAAAGCATTAATCCTAAGTACTTTTTCATTTGTAACACAAGAAAAAATAATGGATGAAGAATACCTTTGTTCAGACTGTAAGTTTAATAGGCAATTCATGCAGGTGGTTCATTAGTACATATATCTTCAAAGACACTTTAGAAATTATTGGGAATATATTTCATTTGGGAAGTACTGAAGTGCTTTTAATGACTCCTTGCTTCTCACTGAAAGGAAAGTCTACTTTTTGAACATCAACATTTATTTTCTGGTACTTATAGAATTTCATGCTGTTAAACATAAAATAACAAATTTCTAAAGTCTTCACCATGGAGACATCCTTGAACTCCTGAGGAGGGATAACCTCCCCTTTCAAAACTCAGCTGCTGGAGAGCAACTGCAACAGGCTGGACACATTGTTTGAATGGCAAAGTACACTTGCTTAAAAGGCAAGTTTTCTGGAAAACTCACATAGGGCAAGTGCTCACATATTGGTCAGAAGAAGTGATACTCTCAAGAACTCTCTTAAGAACTTTGGAATTGATTGTGTGACATGGGAGACACTGGCACAAGACCATCGAGCATCGCATGACCTCATCAGAGAGGGCTCTATGCTCTATAACACAAGCAGAATTGTAGTAGCTCAAAAGAAATGCAAGATGTGCAAATTTAGAGAATCCACCCCAAATGTTCACATGGACTGTTTGTGCTTGACATGGGGTAGAGCATTCTGAGCTGTGTTGGTCTGATCAGTCACAGTAGGATACATTGTAACTTGACTCTAACATAGTGATGCCATTTTGGTCCTTTTTGAGAAACAACTGGCCATGCCTTAGACACTGTGCTAAGCACTTTACAAATATATCTCATTTGACACTCACGACTACTCTAGGAGGCAGATTTCTCTTATTATCTCCATTTTACCAATAAGGACACTGAGGCAAACAAAGGTTAAATGATTTGCCCAGGATAACACGGCTAGCATGTGTATGAGGTCAGATTTGAATTCAGGTCTTCCTGACTCTAGGCTTCATGTTCTATCCATTGTACCATCTAACTGTCTTTAATCCCTCTCTATATAAAATAGTGCAGAATTTGTCATCTCTAACCTCTGAATTTGTTATTTTATTGTACATTGCTTCCACAGATACACATATACTCTGCATTATTCAAAATGGACTGTTTCCTATACTTTGATCAAATCACATATTTTCTCCCTTCCAAAATCTGGCTCACACTATTTGGTTTCCATTCTAGCTCTAGCACCATGTTCCTAAATTCTGACTCCAGTTGTCCCTGGACAAGTCATATAACTACTATGAGCCTCAGTTGCCTAATTTGTAAACTGGAGTTAATTATACTTGCTTTATCTATCTTACAAGTGGAATATGAGTAAAATTGTTTGAAAACTGTGAAACATTATGGAACTAAGTTTTCATTATTTAATCCATTTCTTTATGTATCCAATCCAACCAGCATTTGTTAAGAGTTTACAATAAGTTAAGTACCATGTTGCACTCTTGGAATACAAAAACATAGATTAAGAAAGGTGTATTACATTATTGAAGCAGAAACCAAATGTCAGGGAGGTTGTGATTTATCCACACATCACACTATTAGTGTCAAAGCTGACATTTGGACTCAGACTTTTCCTGGCCACCAGTTCACTGCACTGTCCAGTGTTTCACATCATCTCATTCTATTTTTTTTCCTCAAGGAAATGAATAGTTAATGAATTTTTAGATAGTAATTACTTAAGATTTTGATATTCATTTATATTTAGTCACTACATATGCTAACGGATAATATTCTAAAATGCTCATTAGTGTAAAAGTTATAATAGCAAGTATAGCTTTGAGGTTTATATATAAAAAGCTTTATGAGTTGTACACTGGTACTACAATATATTTCATTCTCAGCTGGGGTAGTTCTGGAGCAACTTGATTTTAAACATTAAAAGAATTAATTCATTTTGACTCTTCAATTCAGGGTCTGAGATTGTCAAAAAAAAGAAAGAAAAGAAAAAAAGAATGATTCTTATCTCCCCACCCTGTCAGCACATTTTTTCCTACTCATAGGGAAGAAATTGGGGTTTGGGAGAATTTCCAATTTTATCTCCTTAGTGAGTGTGAAAAAATTTCCTTGCACAAATTCTTAGGGTATGGTCTTATGTAGCAGAGATGTAACAAAAATATTGGAAAGGGAATTTCAGGAATCTCCTTTACTCTCTTCTCAAACATGTGTCAAGAGTCTTCTTTCTCAACTAGGAGTATGTCAGGAGCATATCTACTGCCCACATTATTGCATCTCAGCCTCCCTAGAAACCATAGCATAGTATCAAAACGTTCTAATAAAATTAGACGGTCTCAATGTTTTCCTATATTAGCTTTGTTCATTAATTATGTTTCACAAATCAAGCTAGAAGCTATTATGCCTGTTTAGGGAAAAGGCTAATTGAACTGTGATTAAAGAGATTCTGGAAATGCATCCATGTTTATGGCATTGTGGTTCTGTGTATCACTTAAATAAAGATGTATTTCTTTCAAGACTGCTTAGTGAGAGTGAGTCATATATTCCATACTGTGGGAACTTGTAGTAATATACCATTCAATTTGAGAAAATTTATTAACAGAGATGCTTTTATCACAAAAGACAACAATTTAACATAGCCTTTTAAATAAAATGGAAAAAAATACCACTGGAACAGGAAAATTAGCATAGATGAGGCATCTAGGTATCCAGAGGGAGAGAAGAGAGGAAGAATGCAGGTCAAACACTGCTGCTATCTCCTCTCAGATGCCAGTGGAAACAATGCAGGAATCCATGGACCAAGAGACTCAGGAATAGCAGCACTCCCAAATCACTCACCTCCACCATCAGATTAATCATTGCACTGATTCTAGCATACCCCTGAAGCCACAACCCAAGGGAACATTCCTGTTAATAAGGACTCACTATCTGTACCAGCATTAACACTTTCATCAGAGGCTACACTAGTAACAATGCTGAGAGGTAAGTAAACTCAAGAGCTCCAAGAACAGAAGCATGCCACTAAGCTACAAGCTTTATTTCTAGCCCACCTTCAGCTACAATTCAAGAAAGAAATCCCTGAAGAGATAAAACACAATGACTGCTTCAACAGGTATTGCAGCCTCTCCCTCCTTTGTAACCATAGTTCCTGAAGACCCAGAAAAGAAATTTCTCCTCATCAAAGTCATTAGTATTGTCAAGTGGCTCATCATCAAAAACAGATATGGATTTATGGAAATCCATATGAAAATAACTCTGTTACCATTCACTTTGCCACTGAACCCTAAATCCCAGTGGGTCTTTCTATCTGCCCTGCAGCTGAACCTCCAATATGCATTTTCTGCTCCAATTAGTAAGCAGAAATTGTCATACTCTTGCATTTCTAGGGCTTAGAACAGTATTTTACACATAAAATCCTTAATAAATGTTCATTCATTTAAAACATACTCTCCGATGGAAAAAAAATTAACAAATATTTCATTGTGAATCAAATAAGGAATTAGTATCCTATGTTTTGATTTCTTAAAATCTTCATACCTTTGGCTTACTCCTTGGCTGCCCATTATTAGATATGTTTCTGCCTATCCCAAAGTGAATGTGTATTGACCCTCTGTGGGTTTGGGGTAGCTTAAAATCAGAACTAATACTTACTTCACTAAAATATTTTGCTAAATCACTTTCATACTATCAGTGGTCAAAAAGAAGATTCCTAATTTCATGTCTGAAACAGTTTAGCAAAAACTCACTTCTGGAGACATGAAATATTCATAAGTTGAGGGTAAAATTTATCCACTTTTTGTTAGGCTCAGTCTCCAAAGTCCAACAAAAATTTGTTTCTTTAAAATGCATATGGGGCAGGGGCAGACAAGATGACAGAGTAAGAGCAGCTACTCACCTAAGCTCTTAGACAAACTCCTTCTGATACCTCTAAAAAGAGAATCTGACCAAATTTTGAAGGTCAATAAGAGACAGATTTTGGCAGATTCGCAAACCAGGACAGACTAGAAGGTCAATGGGAAGGATCTGTTCTGCAGGGGTGAGCACACAGCTCAGCACATCCCTCCACAGCATTGGCCAAGCAGGAAACCCCTGAGGCAGCCTCAGGCAGCTGCAGCACAGCAGAATGGCAGAGTGGCAGCCCAGAGCAGGAAGCCAGTGGGAGCCGAGCTAGTGACAGCCACTGAGCCCCAGGTTTCAACTGTAGCCACTCCTGAGAGTTTCAGTCTGTAGATTAAACGTCTGTAAGTCACCTACTTGAAATTCCAGGAGCCAAAATGGTGAAGTAATTGGTAAATGCTCTCTCTCCCTCCATTTGTTGATTTCAAAAGGACCATAAAATATATTTCCCTGGAAAAATCTGGGATTAGTAGGATCAGCAGAGGGGGCAAACAGTCTAGTAGCACCTGAGGCTAGGAAAAGAGCTACAAGGGATTCCTCTTACTGTGGGAGAAGGAAAGGAGCTCCAGGTGAGGTGGAAACTCATACTAGGACCCAGGTGTGCCTAAGCTCACCAGGGGAAACTGGAAGTCAATAGAGCAGCCAGAATAACCAAGTGCTGAGTTTTCCTTTGCTCCAGCTCAACTAAGGAGATCTCTCTGACCAGACCACTCCTCCCCAACACTTAACAAGCTAGCTCCAGGGCTAATCCAGGGAAACACAAAACGAAAAGAAAAAAAGGCACCAGTCCTTTGCTTTTTCACACCAGTCAGCTCAATACCAGGTTCACCAGCTTATAGCTGAAAGAACTAGAGGCCACAATACACAAAGCCTCACCATTGTGAGCAAGAAGAAGTAAAGAAAAAAAGAAAAGACCATAGAATTTTCTATGGGGACAAGGACCAAAACAGGAATACCAAATAAGTCAATATTGAAACTATACTCCCATCTGAAACTTCAACACGGATTTTGAACTGCTCGCATGCACAAAGGACTATCCTGAAACAGCTGAAGAAGGAAACAGAAGAAAAACTAGCCAATGATTTTAAAAGTATGAAAAAATAATTATTTTAAAAGGAAAATTGAAAAAATGGAAAAGGAAGTACATGAACTAACTGGAGAAAATAATTCCTTAAAAGGAATAATTGGACAGATGGAAGAGGGGAAGCAAAATTTAACTGAAGAAAATAATTTGATGAAAATTAGAATCGGGCAAGTGGAAACTAATGACTCTATGAGTCACCAAGAATCACTCAAGCAAAATATAAGGAATGAAAAGAGAGAAGAAAATGTAAAATATCTAATTGGAAAAAAATACTGACCTGGAAAATAGATCCAGGAGAGAAAATTTAAGAATTATTAGCCTACCAGAAAGCCACGATGAAAGGACAATATCTTCCAAGAAATCATCAGGGAAAACTGCCCAGAAGAGCTAGATCCAGAGGGCAAAATAGTCATCAAAAGAATCCACCTTTGACCTCTGGAAAGAGATCCCAAACTGAAAACACCAAGAAATACTGTTGCCAAATTCCAGAACTATCAAATAAAGGAGAAAATACTACAGGAAGTGAGAAACAAACCATTCAGATATCGAGGAGCTATAGTCAGAATCACAGAGGAGCTTGCAGCTTCTACATTAAAAGATCAAAGAAATTAGAATCTGATATTCTGTAAGGCAAAGGAGTTGGGAATACAACCAAGGATTAATTACCCGGCAAAGTGCAGTATAACATTTCTCACAAGGAGATGGACATTTAGTGAAATAAGGGATTTTCAGACCTTCCTGACAAAAATGCAAGAACTCAATAGAAAATTCGATCTTCAAAAACAGACCCCAAGAGAGGCATAAGAAGGTAAACAGAGGAAAAGAAAAAAATTTTACGCCATTTGTGCAAACAGTTGACCTCCCTGTAAGGGAAGATGATACTTATTAATCTTTACATATATATATATATACATATATTTAGCTTTTTACATTCATTTTCACAAAATTTTGGGTTCAAAATTTTCTCCCCATTTCTCCTTTCCCCCCACCCCAGTACACTGAGCATTCTAATTTCCCCTATCACCAATCTGCCCTGTCTTCTATCATCCCTCCCTTCCCTTACTGCATCTTCTCTTTTGTCCTGTAGGGCCATTCCCCATTACCTGTATTTCTTATTTCCTAGT
>JAQQSK010012867.1:0-11700 GCA_028658325.1 Potorous gilbertii | reverse complement strand
CCATGCTCCACTTAATCTCATGTACAGATCCCCCATGCTACATTAGTTTAGCAATGACTTATTGTGTATGTGTTCTAGATGCCGTGCTACTGGTGTTATAAAGACAAAAAGGAAGCCATGTTTGTCCTCAAGGAACATTGGTTTTATTGTAATGTGAACTCCTTGAGGGCAAAGATTGAGTTTATGTCTTTCTTTTTTTAGCTCCAGTTCTTAGCACAGTACCAGGAACACAATAAGCACTAAATAATTACATATGGACTAACTGGCTAGTAGAAAGCATGCATTCATATGAATACATGCAAAGGAATTTGATGGTGGTGATGGGTACACAGATGAAACTCTTGTAGGAGATGCCTATTGACCTGACTCTTGGAAGAACCTAGGGATTCTAAGAGATAGAGATTGGAATGAAGTACCTTCTCAGCTTAGGGGAAATCCTGTGTAAAGGATGTGAAGGCAAGACATAGAATGTTGAGTTTTAGGAACAATAAGTGAGGCAGTTTGGCTGGAACTTGAAGTGGCAGATTGTGAAGGACTTTAAATGTCAAACAGAGGAATTTGTAGTTTATCTTAGAGAAAATATGGACCCATTGGAACTTCTTGAGTAGAGGAGAGACACTGTCAGAACTGTGACAATTATGTAATGGAAATGAGCCTGAATTCTTGAAGGCTACTAAAAGCAGAGAACAAAATCTGCAAGGTCTTGCCAAGTTGGAAAAAGCCTGGAGAATGGACCTGGTGATGTCTGTCATTTGAAGCTCTGCCCAATTATGTTTAGCGACTCATCACAAGGTTGATTATAGAGCGATGATTTTCTTTTCATTGTAATCAATGAGAGGGTCAAGTGGCACAGAGGATAGAGTTTGACTTCTGATCAGAAAGACTTGAGCCCAAATACTGCCTCAGGCATGAATTAGGTGTACAACCCTGGACAAAACCATTTAACTTTCCAAAGCCTCAGCTTCTTCATCAGGAAAACTTGGGCAAACGAACATCTACCTCACAAAAGAACTGTGAGGTTCATATAAGATAATATAAAGCACTTTGCAAACCTGAAAATCCTATAAAGGGGCTATCATCATCGTTGCTGTTGTCAGTACTGTTATTCATTATGATCTTCTGTCATGGATGGATTAATTACTGACTTAAAAAAACTTTGGTTCCTCTACATATTGAAGTGTGTAGAGGAAAGCAATATGGAAACAGTTATGGAAATCAAAGGCAAGGTCATCTTCTCTATCTGATTCTTTGGGTGTTGCTAAGTAAAACTCTAGGGTCATTTGAATTGCCTTGGCACTAACTTCCTCTCTCTCTGTAAAAATACACATGTGTATATATGTGTATGTACATACAAACATACACATATATACATATGTATATATTACACACATATGAATATAAACACATATACATATACATGCATATATATGTGTAAACCTCCTAGATGAGTGAACTTGAGTTTTTGCTGACAAGAAACAAGAATTTTTTTTTAAAGTCTTTTTTCTGAAAATCTTTGCCATGTCCACTGGGCAAGACTGTGGGTTTAAGTAATGAAACATTTGAAGATATATTAGATGAATGTCTTAGGGGATTTTTTGGCCAAGGAAATGTCTTTTTGAGGGAAAAAAAATGCATAGCTACCAAGGACAGCTCCAACTGGCAGCCACTCACTTCAGCAGCGGAGTATATATGGCTGTAATACTTACTAAAAAAAGTCTTATCTTAGAATAAGCAAAAATTTGGTTCTTAATCTGACTTTTTGTAGCAATACAGAATATGCCTACTTCCTATTCTAAATTATTTATAGGATTAATCACTAGGTTCATCTTAACAGAAGCCTTGGCATTTCCTTGTGTACCAAGTAGAGAGCTATGTGTTTTAAAGTAAAAGGAAGAAAAAATATTGTATCAAATGATCATTAAAAACCACAAGATCCATTCTGTAAATTCCATTCCCTTAAGTTCCCTATAGTAGTCTAGGTTTACAAAAAATGTATCTAATTTTTTCTACAGTCCGATTTTGACATCAGACACTGAGTTATACTCCACAGAAGAAGAAGGTGACCCCCTGTATATGTGACTGATCTATTAACAATTTTGTTTTAGTAGTCATTTTAAATACAAAACTGTTGTTGTGAGGTGTGTAAGATCCTAGTGAAATTTTGCTTTGGAGAAGGAATAATTTTGTGCTCCAAAATGAATAAAACATTTCAAGAAAATCAGATTTTTTGCCTCAATTTAAGAATATAACTCAGTGTACCAGGGAAAAGGATACAGAGTTTTAAGTCTTTATTTTATAAAATATGAATGGAAAACTGTCTTAGGGGCTCTATTAAATTCTGAAATCTTTCACCCACATCCTACATAGTTTTTAGGTATCCACCAAAGGAAATTTTAGTAAAACTTATGGCATATGTAGCAATAATTACTGTTGTTTCCAAATATGGAAGTTCTCAAACATATTTTCAAATGGATAATGAATATTATAAAAATGTTCCCAGTATATGTTTTAATCTGAAATAGCTTATTCCATAAACTAATTTATGATAGACCTCCTAAACAGTATTAAAATATAATGGATAAAATCAGATGCTATTTCAAAGGCCTTAGTGGAGTTTTAGAATGCTTATAAAAGATGTTCCATGTTTTCCCAAGAAGTTATTACTTCTGCCTTACAGAAATTTATCATGAAGGAAAAAATCCATGAGTAATTATGTTTTTAAAATGCTATTTAATGCATTTTAATTTTGTTACCAAATATGATTTCATTCAGTCAGTTGACAAGCATTTACTAAGCACTCCCAAAGTACCAGGCTCATTGTTCTAAGCTCTTGTGACATGCAAAAAGGGTAAACATCTCTTCCATTTGAATCCTTCCTAGATGCTTCACCATGGTATAGAAGAAATCCTAGGTTATAGAAGTCTAAATCTGAAGAAAGCAAGTACTGGAAGATTCTAACAGACCAGAAAGATCCTGTTCCATGGTTGACTTCATATCAGTTTAGAAAGATTCATCACAAGGTCATCATTGTGTAAATTATTTTTCATGCTAGAGACTAAGGGTCAGATACTAAGGCATAGGGAGGTTAACATATTTTGTTGAGGATGGAAGGGTTCCAATGAAGAAATCACAGCTCTTTTGAAGCGTTCAAGTAAATAATGTGACTTTGTTCATCATGAATCCCATCTCCTCTCCCACTTAATGTGAACCAGCACGAACATATACACACAATTAAGTTGGCAGGCTTTTAGGAAAGCAAGTACATTTTCTGGTGTTCATTGATGTTGCAAGTGACCTTGTCAAAATTTTCTCTCACCCTATTTCCCCTTTCATATCAACTTGAAAATGAAACTGAGGAAAAGATGGGCACACCTTAGAACTCCATGGTGCTGTTAAGCATTTCTTCACGAGTATGTCAAAGAGAATTTGGCCTTATTGAATGGGATGGGGTGAGTCATGGGTTATTGACTAAGTTCTGACTGTTCAATTAGTGGCATAATATAACACCCACCCACCCGCCCACAGTTACAATTGTGCCTGACAGAATTTTAATTAGGAGTGTGAGATCTTAGAAAAAAACACCTGTATTCCAACTTTTTTCTGCTCTTAATTGATTATTCAAAATGAATGATTTTTCAGTTATTCTAGCTTTTATTTTCTCCCTTGAATCTATATCCAAGGCAGTGAGTACTGGAGTCAGGAATACTTGTTAAAATCTGCCCTCGTATATCTACTAGCACTGCAACTTTGGGGAAGTCGGTTAACCTCTTCTTGCCTCAGTTTCCTCAAATGTAAAAGGGTGATAATGATAGCAACCCTTGTTGTGAGGATTTTTTGGCCAAGGCAAACATTTTTAATTCATCAGTGATAATGTTCTATATAAATGTTTATTCCATTCACTCACTTTTTCTTTCTCACCTTATCAAGTCAACAGAGACAGGTCATAAGGCATTTCGATCAAACCAGAAGCTTTCTGAGCAAAGGATTCTGAAGGGCAGACCAAACTTATCAGCCTGGTCATAAGACCACAACATCCTAAATTTAGAGCAAGCTGGAAGATGTAGAAGTTTTCTAGTATTTTATTTTACAGATGAGAAAAGAGAGGCCCAGACAGCTTAGGTAATGCGTTCAAGGTCACCTAAGTATTAAGTGACAGAGAGAGCACTTGAACTCAAGTCCTCAGATTCAAAAATCAAGCATTCTTTCCACCATACCATGCTTCATCTCCCTACCACCACTGGGTTTGTTCAATATTCTTTTCCCCGGTAGTTTGGATAATACTACAAAGGTGGAGGTATATGTAGTTAACCATTATTGTAGTGATATTTAATTTTACTCCACATCACTAATGTTCTGTATTGAATCCAGCCCAAATTTCTAAATGGAGAGACAGAGGCATGAATTCTATATATACCCATGACCCTGGAAGCCTTTTAAATACTTGAATATAGCTATTATCCTGTTTGGGGGGGGGATCAGAAGGGATCCCAGATGTCCCTTCATTTTACAGATGAAGAACTGAGGCTCAGAATGGATAAGTAACTCATCTAAGCTCATACAAACAATAAATGCAAAAGCTAAGATTTGAATCTAGAATCTCTGTAATATTTCCAGTGAACCATGCTGTCTCTCCTTTAGCAAGTTACTCACCTCTCTAGGCATCATTGAAAAATCCATAAGAAAAAGCAATGAGTCAGAGGAGTTAAAGTTCAAATACAGTTCTGACAATTACCAGTCTCCTCACCAGAAACACACACACACACACACAAACACACACACACAGAAACACACAGACACAGACACAGACACACACACAAAGACACACACAGACACACACACAGACTCACGGAAACACACCCAGACACAGACACACACACAGACACACAGAGACACACATACACACAGACACACACACACATTGGACTACTTTTGCCCCCATTTGAAAATATTCCTAGGTAGCCACTCTGCCAACAGCTCATTCTCATGGAAATTGCACCCGATTCAGGGTGAGGAAATCTGAATTCAAGTTGTTCTATACATTTGTTGTGAGACTTTGGCTGAGTGCCTCCACTTCTGTGACATTCATTTTTAGAGTTCGTAAAATCAAGAAACTGGATTCCTTTAATGTTCTTCCAGGTCTACCTCCATCACTTGCATGATTGACTAGCCAGGAAGAATATCTCAGTGAATAAATACAAAGTTCTGATTGGATAATCACAATAAAACATTAGTGGTAGAATGCAGTATCTCATGTTTAAGGTGAGTGAGTAAGCGAAGGAATGAGTCAGACCCTTGATTAAATTAGCTTTATGCAGGAGCTGAACCAGAAGAGGGAGCAGAGAGAAAATCTCTGTTAGCTCTCTAGGGTGACTTTTCCATCTGTCCAGTACAAACCTGCCACGAAATAATGGGAAGAAATCCTAAGGTGTTAAGGGACAGATAAAACATAAAATAATATCAAATGTGACAATACATGCAAAGCATTTTTCATTTCTAAAAGTGTTGCATAAATTAGAGATACTACCATTATTCTCATTCTCATCTTTTCATTGGAGTTCATATAAAATTAATCTAGAGACAAGTCATTATCTAGCTATTATTCTTTTATATTTGATGTCCTGAGAACTATTTGTATATGGATAAAATAGCTGCTTTCTGTAATTGAATAAATGCGTTGAGATCACGGGATTATTGATTTAGAACTGAAGGTGATTTTCAAAGCCACTGAGTCCAACTCCCTCAGTTTGTGGAAGAGGAAAACGAATCCCAGTGAGACTGAATGATTTGTCCAGGGTTGCACAATTAATTAAGAATTCTATTCTCTGACAGAATTTGAATCAAGCTCTTCCTGATTTCTTGTCCAATGCTATAGCTTACAAAGATTAACTGAAAGAATTTACAGGACAATTTTAGTAGCTAAAAGAACAGGGATAACATGTAATGATGTAACTTGTTCAGATATAATTTTGATTTTTTTCTATTTGGACTGTATGTTTTGAATTCATCTTCCCTTATCCCCACATATCTTAAAGATTATAAGTATTTGGTATGGTAGCATCTTTTTAAAAAATCTTTAATTTTATGAATTAATGCTCTATCTAAGTGATGGTAGGGAATGGTTCTGTATGGGATAATGGTCAATCAGTCAATTATCATTTATTAAGCACCAACTACATGTCAGATGCTGTGCAAAGTGCTAAGAGAATACAAAGAAAGGCAAATGTACAGTTCGAGTATAATTTATTTGTTGAATGAATAAGAAAATTTTGAGATCTGGATTTACAGAATTGGGAATCATCTTTTATGAAATATGATGAGTTTCTGATATATAATTCTTTTTTTAAGAAAGGCAGAGTAAACTTTAATAATTTTTGATATTTAAAATACAATTTAGTTCATCCACAAAAAAAGTCTTTAATGTTCAAACAGTGGTTTAGAATTCTGCCTTTGATATATAATTCTAATACTCCTTTGCATCTTACCAAGTATTTCATAGGTGTCAACAATTAAACTATAGTGATATGTTGCACAGTTTTCATATTTCCTTGCCTAGGACATTGATCAATAAATCTGGGCATCTGATGGATAACTGGTCTACAATTTCTGAGAGCAAAGACCTGAGCCTAAATAGTCAGAATAAAAATCTAGTTCTACAGACAAATCTGAATGACATGATCATTTATTTGATTTGTTTTTGCCAACTTCTTGTTGATTGAATTGAAGAAGATGTCATACCTGCAAGATTTTTTGATCCCTATATATGTTTGATGTTGTTTCTATGTAGGTTAAGGTTTTGGTTATTGTCCTTTGTAATCAGAGGACCAAAATGGCAACACTATGTTGGGGTCAATGTATGGTGTGTCTGACTGTAGTTTACCAAAACAATACAAACTTGGAAGATTCTACCTCAGGTCAGACATAAATAGTCTGCATGAACATTTGGGATGGAGATGTCTCTAATTTTTCACATCTCATATTTCTTTGAGCTAGTGCAATTCCACCTCTTTGACACAGTCATGTCATTCTGGATGGTCCTGTGCCAGTGCTTCCCATGTCTCGCTTTATTCCAAAGTTCTTCATGGAGACCTTTAGAACATCCTTGTATCACATCTCCTGACTTTCATGTGAGCTCTTGTCTTGTGTGAGTTCTCTGTAAAGTAGTCTTTTAGGCAAACATTTGAACAATGTGGCCAGTCCATCAGAGCTGTACTCTTCTCTGTAAGATCTGAATGCTTGGCAGTTCAATTTGAGAAAGGATCTCAGTGTCCAGTACCTTATCATGCCAGGTGATCTTCAGAATTTTCCTAAGACAATTCAAGTGGAAGTGATTCCATTTCCTGCCATGACACTGGTACGCTGTCCAGGTTTCACAGGCATACAACAAGGTCAGCACAACAGCTCTGTAAACTTGATGGTAAATCACTTTCAATTACATTTAACAAATACTATGATGTATACCTCTTGTCACCCTTTATTATTGTTTAGTGAAGCAAAAAAAATCAGTAATCATATGTCCTGAGATCACAAATGAATCTTCTTCCGTCTTTTTGAAATTAGTCTTTACATAACTTCCTTAGGGCAATGGACTCCATGTTTCAATAATATAATATGGATTTCATTATATTACTTTTCAAATCTATCATGATCCATCTTATGGTTACAAAAGTATATATTACGATGAGTATTGTATAGGCATAATTATTTTAGATAATGTTTTCCCATTTAGCTTCAATTTAGAATGCTAGAAAGTCTCCTTTTTCAGCTTTAGGAAGCTTATTTTTAAAGAAATTTTATAAATATATTTTCTTTTGTACATCACCAGAATATCTCCAGTATCCCTTCTCTGTAACCCTTCCCTAAAAGCCATCCTATATAACAAAAAAGAAATTTAAGGGAACAAAGGTAAAAGAAGAGAAAAAAATCCACGAAACCAGAAAGTCTCTTGACATACATAGCCACATCTTTCTCCTATGTAACTTTGTTGATGTGTCTTGCCTGAGGGAGATCAACATATTTGTAAGTATTAGCTTCATTCATTGGTCCAATTTGACAATTGAATTCAAACTTGAAGCTCTTACTCTCTATCTTGCCTTGGTGTACATGAAGAATTTTACACATGATGAGTCTAAATGACATTTTGATATAGTTGGGAAAGATTCCATGAGAGGGAGATGCTATTTAGTGTGTTTTTGGTGGAGTCATATAACTTGATGTTTACCTATATTTATTATTATTTTACACAAGAACTATATATTTTGATAATTACCTGGGCAGTAGTAAGATTCTCTAGTATAATTTCTTGATAAACTTAGCAGTTAGACTCAATTCTATTTAGAAGAAATGAAAATAGGTTTAAGGCTGGGTAGAATCATACTGAGTTCAAATCATTGTCCTAAAACTTATCATGTTTTATATTAATTATTCTTTATATTACTGTGTTTATAATATGGTTTAAATGAAGAACAGTTTTCCATGTGGATATAAAATACCTTAATGGTCTCATTATACTTGGATCTATTTTCTCTACTTGTAATGCATGCTCATGCCATGTGTGTGGAAATGAATCAAAGTCTCCTTATAAGTAAGGATTGTTTCTTTCATTCCATTACTATCCCCAGTACCTCAGCCTCGATTTTATTAGATGCTAAACAAATGGGTGTTCATTTCCCACCCAGCTGCTGCCTTCCTTTAGACTTCTCTATCATGCCTCCATATCAAGTACCTGCCCCCGTACCCTTGCTTTTCAGCATCATCCTTTTTTGTGTGTTATCTTTACTTCTCAGGTTGCAAGGTCCTTGAAGGCAAGATTTATCTTTTTTATATTTGTATCTCTGGACTTAGCACAATGTCTGGCACATAGCAGGTGCTTAAAAATGTTTATTGACTGGGTGAAAAACTTTGTAATAATTGAAGTTTCATAAATATCATGGTGTTTTCAGGTACTTTGTACATCAATATTAATCAGTACCATGCTTCTACCCCTGAGATTTATAGGCATATGTTTTTTGCTCCTCAGGCAACACATTATTTTCTTGTGTTTATAGATCTTTATAAGCTAGGAATTATTTGTATAAAGCACAAAAATTTATAGTTGTCTAAATTGGGAGGGATCATTTCTATTAAGAAAACTAGACTCAGACTTGCATCTAAAAAGAAGCCAGAAATATGCCTTGCTAATAATTCATGCATCATGGAAGATTTTGAGGCAAAAATTATGGTCTAGCCTTTCTCCTTTTCACTTTTGCAGAGAAGCTAGGATTTCAATTACATTTTCTAATTGAACTATTCTCTTGCTCATTATGTTAATGGTGTGTAAACTTTTTATTCCATATTTGATCCAGCTTGAATTTTTGATATATTGGACTTCTTGCAGTCATACAGATGACCTGAAAGTTTCCCTATTCTTGGATTTCTCTCTATCCTCTTTTTTATTTTAATTTTGCTTATCTGCCCTATAGTAAAGATATTGATTAAGGCTGAATTATTTATTTTGTTCTTTTGATTGCTTTAATTTCTTACATTGACATAATGTTTTGACTTTGCTTTCAATTGATGACTAAGGAAATCTAGAATTTTTGTATACTGTATAGTGGTGTTATCGACTCCTGTCTTTTTCTTTACCTTTAAGTAGGTGATATAGTTTTCAATTTTCTTTTCCATGTGAATCAGTTAGATAGTGATGAAATTGTAGATGTGCCTTCTCAGATCACTTTTGCCATGGTGGTTTCTGGTGCTCGTCCTTAGGAGTCCTTGACAATTCCGTATTTTCTCCTATGGTTTTTATTGTGGCAATAGCTGTCATATGTATTGTGTTCCTTAAGCTACAGACAGACAGCAAAGAATAGGAGATAGAAAGAAGGATTCAGAGACAGGAAGAGAGGTTCAAGTTTGGCCTATGATGCACAAGGTGTGACTTGAATACATCAACTAACTTCTCATGGCTTTTGGTAACCCTTCATAGACTATAAGTTGAAGAAATACTGACTTGGTAGAAGAAATTCTTCATGTGGAGAAACCTATACTGATGAAACAATAAACCCGCTCTCTATATCTGCCCTTAAGCACAAATCTGGTCATGCCACTCAATGTATAGGGACTTCCTATTCCTTCTGGATTTGGCCTTCTAGCCTATTATGTATTATTCTTCTCTCCATACTCTGCAACATAGTCAAACTGGTCTCTTCCTCACATACAACATTCCATCGTCGCCTTTGCAGTGACCACCTCCCATGTCTGTGCCTCATCTCTACCCTCAGAGAACTACTCTCTCCCTCTGAGATGTAACTCGAACATTACCTTCTCAATGAAACACTTGTGAATCAACCCAACTACTAGTGCCTTCCCTCTCTGCTTACTCTGTAATCAACTGCCTTGTATTTATTTTTTCTTTATTCTGAATCCTTACTCTTTTTACTCACGGCCAGTCTTGAATTTCCAAACATCTTTTGAATAACTTGAAGCAGACATCTCAGATTAAACAGGTGCAAAACCAAACTCATTATCTTACCCTCCAAGCCCTCCCCTTTTTCTAACTTTCTTATTATTGTAAAGGCTACCACCAGCATTTGAACTATCCAGACTTGAAACCTAAGTGGCATGTTCAACTCTTCACTATCTTTCACCCTACCAACCCCCTCTCTACGTTTAATTTATAGTCAACGTCTGTTGAGTTTACCTTCATAACTTTTCTCATGTATAACATGTTTCTTCTGACGCTACCACTCCTCTCATTACTTCACAAATGGATGACTACAATAACCTGTTGATCACTCTTCCTGGTATAAGTTTTTTCCCACACCAATCTGTCTCCACTCAGCTGTTAAAATGATTTTCTTAAAGCACAAGTTCAATCATCTCTTTCTCTCTCCCTCCTTCCCTCCCTCCCTGTCTCTCCCTCTCTCTTTCTCTCTCTCTCTCTCTCTCTCTCTCTCTCTCTCTCTCTCTCTCCCACTCTTCCCCACAGGCTCCCCATTACCTCAAGGATAAAATATAAAATCCTTTTTAGTGTTCATAAGTCTCCTAAATATGTCCTCCTCCCTTCTTGTCTTATACCTTGCACACTTACCCCCTCCCACTACCACATACTCTGAAATATAGTTGCATGGACTTCCTTGATTTTACTCCAAAATAAAAACTCTATTGCTCCCTGTGTCAGTGTGATCATTAGGATAGACAGAAGTAGGACCAGTTCACAATCCTAAACTTCCCTTGCTCTCAGATCACTCTGACAAGGATCATGATTTAACCAGTTATTTCAGCAGAACTTAATTGGACAATGTTTCAAGTTCACAACTATGGTGATCCTAAGGCAATGAGTTCTTTCTGTACCCTCTGACTAACACTCCTAACTTTGCTGTTGTCACCTCTCTTACAACACAGATAATGGGTTGGGCTTTAAAGAAAAATATGAACTAATATAAATAATATAAACATACGGAATGAAAGAAAATTTCAAAATAGAGACACCTAGAGGAATAATTTAAATCCTTGTGGGAATAGGGCACGGTCATTCGTGTCATCCTTTCCACTACTGAAGTCGCCCCAAAGATGCTTTGACTGTATTGAAGATGAGCATATAATCCAATATTCTTATTCAATTACAAAAGGTAGTCATTTTGTCCACCTGTGGATTATAGATAACATTATATATAAATATGCTCAACTAGTAAATAAATATATAACATTATATATAAATTATAT
>JAQQSK010012866.1:0-11700 GCA_028658325.1 Potorous gilbertii | reverse complement strand
CTCCTCCAGTCTGACAATCACTGCCAGCTATGACCATTCCTGTAGGTGTGATGGGAGAACAAAGGAGAGAGGCAGACTGACTTGGACAGCTGATCTAAAAGATCATGGAGTCCTTGACCAGAGAGAAAGGAAAAGTCTTTGGGACACTGGGATGTTTTCATCTCTGCTTCTAAGGGAAGACAGAAACTTACAAAAAGAAAAATAGAAACTAGGAAGGAAACAGCATCAGAGACTGAGGGTTTCCTGGAACAGCCTTTAAAATTATCGTCCTAACAATAGCAACAAAATAACAATAGCATTTATATCATACTTAAAGTTTATAAAGCACTTTACATAAGTTATAAGAACTGATCCTTACAACATCGGGGGTGGGGAAGAGGGTGGTAGAGGTGCCTTTATTATCTCTATTTTACAGATGTGGATACTGAGGCTGAGACAGAAGTCAAGTGATTTGCCCAGGGTCACACAGTAACTCAGCTCTTCCTGATTCCAAGTCGAGTGCCCTAAAGAACACTTCTAGGTAGGGTGGTACAAGCATAGGAAGTTACACATTCCAACCCTGCTATATGTTCTTCTCAAGTCATCTAATCTCTCTGGGCCTCAATTTCCTTATCTCTAAAATAAGAGGGTTTAACTAGATTACATGAATCTTCTGTCTTAGTACTTATATTCGATGATCCTAGAGTATTTTGACCACATAATGGAGAGCCTTGAAAGCCAAGCTTATGGCTTTTGGAAAAGAACATTCACATGATTCAAATGAAATTAAATAATTCAATTAATAATTCTTTATTGTATACAAAAATGAGTAATTGAATTTAGGAATCTTACACTGTACTAGGGGATTCCACAGAGAGGACAAAGCACTGACCCTGGACTCAGAGAACCTAGGTTCAAATCCTGTCATTTCTCTAACTCTTAGTTCCCTCTTTCCTAAAATGAAGGATTCATATTAGATCTATGATTCCATATGCATAAATAAGTCAAAACAGCTTACTTGGATGAAGGACAGTATACCTAGTCATCCACCATCAGTGCTGCAGCAGAGGAGGAGGCATAGCCTGGCAGCAGAAAGACATGAGCTCAAATCCAGCCTCAGCCACTTTGTGGAAGTTTGACCCTGGACAAGTCACTTAACTTGTCCGAGCCTCATTTTGTTCTTCTGTAAAATGGGGGGATTATTAGCCTTCCCTTCTCACAGTAGTTTTGTGGATTAAATATGACAATGTACACAAAGTCCTTTGCAAACCTTAAAGCAGACTGTAAATGGGTGCTAGGTCTGCTACAGTTCACAACCTCCTCTGACAGGGATGGGACAGGCAGGGAGGCCATGCTCCCTTTTTCTATATAATCTCTGTCAGTTTTTCTCTAACACCTGGCTGAGAAGTCCCAGCCTCTGGGAAAGAGCCCCAGTAAAAGGCCCATTTGCTAATGAATCTGGCCATTTGCGAGGATGATGGCATTTTCCATGGCAGGAATGATGTTCTGCACCTAATCACACATATTTATGGACTGCCACGGTTGACTCTTAATTAGCTGCAGAGAAACTCTTAGTACTTTGGATTTAATTTTAGACACACTGCAAGGAGATCTCAGATAAGGCTGCAGATGAGCTGCAAGAAAGAGTTGGACTGTAAAGAACTGTAAAAAAAAATTTTGTTTGAACTTAAGAATATTTTTTTCCCTTTTAGAGGTGTGATAAATGTGATAAAAGGTAGTGGGGTTACCAGGTTAGCCCAGACAAGAATCGTGATCGACACAGCAGCTCTCTTTGGGGTAGCAAAGAACTGGAAATCGCAGGGATGCTCATCAATTGCACACTGGCTAGACAAGCTGTGGTGTTTGGTTATGATGGAATGCTACTGTGCTGTAAGAAAAGATGAGCTCAATGATATTAGAAAAACATGGAGAGACTTACAAGAAATGCTGAAGAGTGAAATGAGAAAAACCAAGAGAACGCTGTATACAGGAACAGCAATACTGTTTTAAGAACAACTTTGAATGAATAAGTTATTTTGACTATTTTAAATACCCAAATTAGCCATAAAGAACACACAGAGAGGCTAGCTATATCCAGAGAAAGAACTGATAAATACAAGTGTGCATAGAATAATTTTACATATATATCTATTTGTGTCTAATGGTAGCCATCTCTAGAGTAGGGAGGGGAGGGGGAAAGATAAAAATCACATGATAATGGTTGTATATTTAAAAGAAACAGAAAGTTGTACACAGTAGATTTACAGTTTTATGTGCAATCCTTTGTTGTACTATGTTATGGAAATGCTTGTTCTAATACATAAATTAAAAATACAATTTTTGAAAAGCCATAATGAAGGTTAAAAGTCACACACACACACACACACACACACACACACGCACACACACAGAGACCTCCCACAGCAGGATGGAAATGGCAAAGGATCATAGAACCAGAAGGGACCTTAGGAGTCACCTGGTCCAATCCCCTCCCTTTTCAGAGGAGGAAGCAAGAGGTGAAGTGTCCTGCCCAAGATCACATGCACTAAATGGAATTTGAACTCAGGTCTTCTGGCTCTAGATTGAAGCTTTTTCCACTGCTCCATTCTTGGCTATAGCATACGATCAGGGCACCATTAGCCATTTCTTTATATCTATACATGATTCCTTGTACTTGAAAGTAGGGCTTTGTTAAGTAGTAAATAAGTAAGTTTTCCTTATATTATTTTTGCCCTATGAATTCTCCTTCCCAACTACACAATTTCCCCAGTGAAGTGATGGAGGTCAGCCTGGACTTTCACAAGCCGTGACAGATGAACAAGGGTTGTAGCACATGTATGAAGCTGGGAGGGGTTTTGTGTTTGAGTCTGGTGAAGATTCACTGAGAGTTAGCCTAGTGAAGCCAGATAAGACTCAGGCCATCTGCTGGGTTCTGCTTCCTGGGGGTCATTTACAATTGTACCAGGCTTTGGTCTTAACCCTACCCTTGTATATTCTCATCACTGCTCACCTGGACTAGGTTAGCCTCCTAATGGATTCCTGGCTTCTGGTCTTGCCCTCTCCAAGCCATCCTTCATCTGTGGTCAAAGAGGTTTTCTATGTATGTACAAATATACATATAGATGTATATTTGCATATATATGCAAATATATACATACATAATATGATTGCAATCTTAACAGCAAATAAAGCAAAGGAATAATATACTAAACTTTTATACAAAGTAATAATAGCTTACATCTATACAGTTCTCTGGAAAAGGAAATGGCAAACTAATCCAGTATCTTTGCCAAGAAAACCCCCAAACGGGGTCACAAAAGTCATGTGAGATTGAAACAGCTCTACTATAAGCTCTCTAAGGTTTAGAAAACACTTTGCCTATGTTCTCTTATGTGATGATCAAAATAGCCTTATGTAGTGCTATTATCATGCCTGTTGTACATTGACAATGTTTAATATAAAATTTTGGAATAATCTCTTTGTTCTCTCTGAAGCAAACTCAGAGAATGCCTCTTCCTATGTCAACAAAAGCCAGGCAAGGCTGACTTAACATTCCTTGGGAGACCTTTAACCATATCTTAATATTTGTAGACGTATACTATGTTATGGCATGTTAATGGTAAAGAAAATACAGACATCTTAGGTTGTAATTTCTATTTGAACTTTGTTTACCCTTTCCTATGTCAGCTATTTTGAATATCTGTTTAGGACAGGAAGGCTGCCACTCACTAGTGGTGGGATTTCCTTTCTTGTCGTATGTCACTGAGACATATGTTTACCCAGCCTGGAATTGCAAGGCTCAATTGACATTGCCCTATTAATTGTTTTGTCTTACTGAATTTGTGATTTGTTCAATTAAGAGAGTTCCTTTCTCTTGGTAAAATGTATATAAGCCAGAAGATTTCTGTACTCGGTAGGCAGAATATTTTTCTGGCTCCATAATACATTATGTTACTGTTTTCTTTAATAGGGAATTGATTAATTAATTAAATCATAAAATGTATGCATTTAGCCTGTTGCCTTTTCTTTAATCAAGTTTTCAGGTTAACAACATCCAAGAAGACTGAGATTGAGAGAGGTTACACCAGTCACCTAATAAGTGTCTGAGGCATGATTGGAATTCGGAACTTCACCATCTAGCTACTTGAAGTAAAATCAAGCAAATCCATAAAATTAAAACAAAATAACAATGTTCATTTGGCACTGGAGCCTCCTGTCCCATTTCTAAATGTATTTTGCCTTTGCTTTCTTTTCTGTATGAAACATAAGTCTTGGAGCTGCCTGAGCCCCAGTCAGGGTGACTGGCTGACTCCTCAGTTTGTAAATAGCTGTGATCATAAATTGAGGCAGCTTGGCTTAGTAGACAGAAGGCTCCAGCCTTCTGTCTACTAAGCCAAGCTGCCTCAATTTATGATCACAGATTTTGAACCAGAAGGGACTCGAGGAGTCAGTTAATCCCACATCTTCATCCAGTCTGTTCTGGAATGTGGATTCCAATCCCACCACTGCCAAGTGATCGAGAGGCATCGAGATGATAAAGCATGAGGCCTAGTCAGGAGGACCTGAGTTGAAATTGGGCTTCAGATGCTTACTAGCTGAGTGACTCTGGACAATTCACTTAACCCTGTCAGCCTCAGTTTCCTTATCTATAAAATGAACTGGAGAAGGAAATGGTAAACCACTCCAATATCTTTTCCAGGAAACCCCAAAGAGAGTCATAAAGAGTTAGACACAACTGAAAATGACTTAATGTAACATTAATAATGAGAATTAAAGATCTTCCCCACCTATTAATGGGCCTGCCCTTAAGGGAAGTTTGATTAGGGAAGATTTGTTTCGTAGGGTGGCCCATACCTCTTATTAATTTTTAATGCGGCCCTGGTTCTCAAGGGCTGTGATGCCTTCTGGCTCTGAGATGTGTAGAAATACTCTGGGGTGAGGTTTTAATGTGGGGATTACTCAGTGGGAGTGTTTGTTTGGCCGGAAGAGACTCTGAGCAACCTCCAAGGAGAGCGCCCTCTCCTCCTTCCCACCCCCCTCCTCCCTCCCCCCCAGGGCTTTGAAAACCCAAATGTTGGTGCTTCTCTCTCTACTGTATCTAGAGGTAGGAGGGAGCCAGGGACCACTTCTGAACTGGAGAGTGACGCTGTCCAAACCATGCTTTCCAAAGACTGTGTTGGCAGCTGTGTGGAGGACTGACTGGTCAGGAGCAAGCATCTTCATATACAGCCATTCAGTTTTCTAACAAAATCAGCTTGCTGAAGCACACATCCAAGCACTTCTTTGAGCTCAAGGGCTTCTCAACCCTTACTGAATCATGTACCATGGCTTTAGCCCATCTTCCCATAATCTGGCTCTCACCCATTTTTCCTTGCCTTATTTCATGTCTTCCTTCATGAACTCTACACTTCAGTCAAACTCAACTACTGATATATAGAAGAAAGAACCCTGATTCCTCACTTAAGAGGCCCTGAGCTCCAATCTTTCCCCTTCTACTAACTACCTGGCTAACCCTGGACAAGTCACTAAGCCTTTGGGAGACTCAGTTTCCTCTGCTGTAAAATGTAGGACATGGACAGCATAGACATTAAAGTTCCTTTAATCTCCAGCCCTGTCTTCTTGTGATCCCCCTTCCCTGTCCTCAATTTCAACTTGCCCTTTGCCCCTCCTTCAGACTCCATGTATTGATCTACACCCTTCTCCTCTCTTCAAGACCCAACTTCTCTTTAAAACCTGACATTATCACTCAGGATAGAAGTTATCAGTCCTTCCCTGGATCTCTCTGACATGCTGTTGGACCACTGCTTCTCCTTCTAGGCACTTAACAAATTTCTAACAAAATTCTCCCAAACAATGGCTATATTATGGTGCAAGGTAAAGAATACTGGAGGAGAGAGGAAGACAGAGAGAGAAGAAGAAAGAGAATGGAACAGGGAGAGAGGGAAGGGGAGAGACAGAGAGAGAAGAAAGAGAGAAGAAAAGGAGAGAGGGAGAAGGAGAGAGACAGAGGTGCTGGGCTCCTATCCCTGACACTCACCACTTCTATAATCCAGCCATTCCAGCCTACTCACTGCTCCTCACCCAGCCACCACCTTGCCTCTGTCCCTCCTGTCGGTCATACACTATCTCCCCAACTCTGTTGACTGCAGTCTCTGGATTCCATTAAGATTCAGTTAAAATGCCACTTTTGGCAAGTGGTGTTTCCCAATTCCCCCACTACTAGCATCTTTCCCTTGCCTCTAGGGCAGTGATTCTTACACTGGGGTTCCTCAACTTATATTAAAAGAAAAATCTGATAATTGTATTTTCATATAATTGGTTTCCTTTGCAATCTATGAACCATGATTCTGAGCAGGGGCCCACAGTTTCACCAGACTGTCAAGGCAGTGTATGATACAAAAAAAGATTAAGAACCATGCACTAGGGTTCTCTTCCATCTACACTGTGGGACAGGTACACACACAAAGATGTATGCATATTCACATGTATGTGCTTGCATTTATATACATATGCATATGAATGCATCCTGTGAACATGCTATTTATATACATGTGCAAATATATGTGTACATGATTTTGCATATCCATAAATAAGCAATTTTAAAGCACTACGTAAGTATTTTTAAATGCTTGTTGATGGAAGCAGTGATAGACTATGTGACCTTGGGCAAGTCACTTCCCTGAGCCTTAGTTTCCTCATTTATGAAATGAGACAGATTGGATTAGAACCTCTCAAAGTCCCTTTCAGCTCAAGATCTTTAATCCAACCTCTGATTTTTCCAGGCCTTCCAACAGACCCAAAACTTCAGTGGGGAACAAACTTGTCTGGCTACCAGAGCTCTCTTAACGAATGTTTATCCTGACAGTTTAGAGTTCTTCTTAAAAGAAGCAGGTCGCCCCCTGCTGACCATCAGGAGGGAATGAAAAAAACCAACTCCCTGAGCTCTTAGGCTTGGCTGCGCTAAGCTTAAAGTGAAGAAAGGTTTTGAAGGAGAAATTAAAATCTGAATTTGTTGGTTTGCTTCTGGGGGGATATTGGTGAGGACAGGTGAAAAAAAGGGAAAGAATGGGAAACAGGAAGACTTACAAAGCATGGGAAACATCCAGCTACACACAGGCAGAAAACTAGCCAAAAACATACTGTGATTAGAAGAAATCTGAAAGGTCTTCCCATCTCCAAACTGTAGAGCATGGAACATGCACACTTACTGTCTTTCTTGGGATTAAATTTAAAATGTTTGCTTAAAAATTTGAAACACTAAGTCATTACCACCGATGAGACAGTATGATACAGTGCTGAATTTATAGTCAGAAGCTATGGGTTCAAATTCTGGTCCTATCATTTACTAAGTTACATAACCTTTAGCAAGTTAAACTCTTTAGGCCTCAGTTTCCTCAACTGTAAAATTACAGAGGTTGTACTATAAGATCTCTATAGTTCCTTTTCTGATCTAAATGTATCTATTTATGATGTATGTGCATATAGCATATATATTTATAATTTGTGTATATATAATCATGTATTTACAATGTAAGAATACATATGTATATAATACCTTAATTTATAATTCATATAGATAGGGATGTACAGAGACTCATATGGTCCATATTTTTTATGGGGGGGATTTTTAACATTTAAAAAATTTTAAATGAGTCAGAGAGGAAGAAAAGATTGGTAGCATAAAACCTTGCCCTAAGAGGACAGACCCAGATGCCATGAGATAGTACGAGGTCACTAGGGAGTGTGGGGAATCAACAAGAAAGAGTTTTTTACCCACATCACAATTTTTCTCCTAGCTTCATTCCTGAAGAGTGACTGAGAAGTGCTGTTTGCATTTCCAGTTTCATTTTTTTTACTAAGCACCTTTGGTCCAAGACAAAATGACAAGGCAGCTGCTGTAGCCTCAGCTCAGGCTTCAGTGCTCCATGGTAGGTTTCAAGGTGACTTGTTCCTTTGGGCACTTCCTGTCATTCACTACAAGGTAAGATTGTTACTGAAGGACAGATCCAGGACAGGTAATGATCCGTTTGCAAAAAGGAAGTCTACAGAGCGCTAGTCCTAGATAGAAGAATATAAATTCAATTTCTCCTACATACATAGATGTATATGGCACTGTATCTATACACTCACACACATGTCCACATGTATGAGTGAATACACTTACATGTATATATGTATGTACATGTGTGTATGTATACATGTGAAGTTTATAGTGCTTATGGCATAGAGCAGAGTGAGATTTGCTACTAACCCACTTCTAATTCTGAAAACTTTTACTCTGATGCCTTTAAAAAAATCATCAGAACATTTTATTTGGACCCCAAATCTTCCTTTTTAACAAACACTCAAACAACTCCCCAGCCCACTCCCATTCAATGCATTCCCTTGCAGTTAAATAACATACAAAATGTATACTTTAACTTTGATTGCATGATCTTAACACTGATTATTGTATTCAACCAGAGTTTTGTAGCTTCTTGGGTTATCCACTTTAAGTGAGTACAGGGCTTAGCCTAAAAGGCCAAGGTCTCCCAGTGCATCCTGGGCTGTCTCCAGTCATCCTGATGAATATCCGGTCACTAGACTCAGATGGCTCAGGAGGAGAAAATGAGGCTAATGACCTGCACGGCCCTCCCTCACTCAAAACAAAGTCAAGTGTAAGTCATGTCATCAATCTTCTGATGTCATGGTCTTCCTCGAAAATGAAGGATGAACACCATCTGCTACTCCTATAATTGATAAAGACAAAAATGGTATACAAAATAAAGTGCCCTAAACTATACCCACATATTTGAGGGGGTCAAAGATAACAGAAGCACAGAGATGAGCAGGATCTCCAATATCATCTGGTCCATGAACAAGAATTCCCTTTACAACATATAAGATACATGGTCATCCAATCTTTGCTCAAAGACTAACCCCTAGTGAGGGTAACCCACCAACTTCCTTCAGTCAGTCCCATTCGAATCTTGGACAATTTTGATAAATTATGCAATTTATGATAAAATTGCTCCTACCATCCAGCTTAAATCTGCCTCTTTGCAACTTCCACCTATGCCCCTATGCAAATTCCTCCTGAGGCTAAGGAAAATCAGTCTGATTGCTCTGATGGCCCTTCAAATACTTAAAAAGTAGCTACAGAGTCTCATCTAAATCTTCTCTTTAACAGAGCAATCACTGCTAGTTTGGTCAACCAATCCTCACAAAGCAAAACCCCAAGCCCTTCAACTTCCTGGGGTCGCTCTCCTTTAGACACCCTCGCTAGCCTGTTAAGATGCTCTCTAAAATGTCCCTAGGATGGTGCACACTGCTCCAGAGACAGTCTGGCCTGAGTAGTGCGGAGTGGGATCATCATCATGTGGACCCTCTGCTTCTCTTCGTGCCACCTGGATTCTTATCAGTTGGGGGGGCTTTGGCTGCCATATCCCATTGTCGACTCATATTGGGCTTATAGTTCAGGAAGATTCCCGGATAATAATTTATGAATTGCTGTCCCCCTCTTCCTTCTTATACATGTGAAATAATTTTTAACCTGGTTACATTTTTCAGCTTTAAGCTATTACTTCTGACCTAATGTTTTAGGATCTTTGGAAAATCAGACTCTGCCATCCCTCCTCAATTTGAGTTATTGCAGAAACATGGGAGCTAGCTCAGACTGGCTCCTGAGGGGTGACTTCTTTACACCTCACAAGTTGGTAATGCTATAAATAGGGGCTAGAGATTTGTTGTTTTGTTGATTATCTAGACACTAGATTTAAGAAAGTATTAATAATGCAAATTAAACATAAGTGTATCACACTGTGTGTGTATGTATGTGTCTATGTAGGTATGTACACACATACGTATGGAAATACACACACATATGTATGTATGGGTACATATACATGGTTATATATTATATGCATGTGTGTATGTGTTTTGGAGATTTGGTTGTTAACATTTATCAGCACATCACCAATTATCTACAAACTTGCTAAGTATGTGCCTTTATCCATGGCACTGATAAATATTCCCAAACTGAATCCCAAATCCCTAAGCACTCTGTACACTTGGATCAGATGATATTTAATAAATAAACACCATTTTGGCAACAGATACTCAAATATGACATTTAAATTCAGCTAACAGTTGAATGCAGCCAGCAGTACAGCAAAGTGACCAGAGGACCTTGAAATCATAAAAATATGACCCCTGATACATCCTAGCTCTGGTATTGTGAGAAATTCATTAATCTTTCAGTGTTCCAGGTAACTGTCTACAGGTTTCCTGCTGAATTGTACTTATGGTAAAAGTTTCCAAGGCTCCTACATTGATAAAATGATAAGCCCAGACTGGAAAATTAAAAACAAAACAACACTCAATTCCAGGGCTGAAGGAGATACAGGAATAAATGCAATCCATCTTTTGCCATCAAGAAACTTACAATTTGATAGGAGAAATTAGTGAAGTTCACCAATAGCCTTAATACAAAGTAAAATGTAATAGGTAGGTATGATCTCTTAAGGGGAAATGGGGATCCATCATTAATCAATAAAGAAGGATTTATTAAGTTGTACCAGGCACTATGTCAGGAGTCACAAATTTTATGGCAAAAATGAAAGTCCCTGCCTTCCTTGAGGCTAGGATATTTGGAGAGCTGCACAGATGAGGTGTGGACGAGTTGGATCTGCCTCAGAGGAAGAAATCCTCACAGCAGAGAAAACAAGACTCCACTGAGATCTCCTCAGCTCCTCTTGGGGGAGGTAGCACCAAAGCTTGGTCATGGAGGAGGGACTGGATATCAAGAGGCAGAGATTGGGAACCAGAGAAGGATGCAATGGCTTGCCTGACCTCCCCATGCCCAACGGCTCAGTCAGAATGGTTAAAATCTTTACACCTGGCCCAAAGGTTGTGACCTCCTTTTCAGGAGGCCTCTTAGCCCTGAACTTTCCAACTTCCCAATCAGCTTGTTCTATTTGGACCATTGCCTTAAAGGATGTATCAGCTGGTGCACAAGGCAGTCAGTGCCCATCTGCTTCAGTCACATGGAAGTAGATAATACCTAAGGCTCTCACCATCTGGTCTAACTTCTTGGTTCCAAATGTAACACCATACAATAGTGACCTGGCTCAGGAGTAATTTGGGATCAAGGGCAGGTCACTGTGGGAAACTGGTCCTTTCATGACTAGGGCTATTCAGAGGGATCAGAGTATTTCAGAAAATATGACCCTGAATATTAAAGTAAGAGGGTCATTCACATAGGTGTCTTTATTTTTTCTTCCTAACACAGAGAAGGTTCCCTCATTTATAACCCTTCAGGGCACAGATCATGTCCTGCAGGATATTCTCCAGGCTTTTCTTTTTCCATAGGGAGTTTTTACGTGTTGAGAAGACAATTTAAATTTCGTATTAGTAGGAATCAATTAGTGTAGTGCGATGTCACACCCGTCCTGAAGTCAGGAGGTCCTGAGTTTGAATGTTGCCTCATATCCTTACCTGACAAACCACTTACCTACATGCAGACTCAGTTTGCTTATATGAAAAACAGGAATAACAGTAGCATCTATCAACAAAGTTATTTTGAGGATCAACTGAGATTACATATGTAAAATGCTTTGCAAGTCTTACAATGCCATATAAATGTCAACTATTAGCAGCATTCTCCATTAAGGTCCTATTAATAGCTCACTGTGGTGTCCAGAAGACCTTGGATTCCAGATCATGAGCTTAATGAAGGCAGAG
>JAQQSK010012865.1:0-11700 GCA_028658325.1 Potorous gilbertii | reverse complement strand
GGCTTTTGGCGGCAGGCCTGACTGCTCTTCAATGGGAGCTTATCTGCTGGTTCTCAGGTGGGGGCTGGGCCGCCTCTCAGGCTCAGTTCCCTCAGGGGGTTTATGCAGAGATCTTTTGTAGTGGAGCTGGGGTGGAGCTCCTGCCTGCTCTGCGGGCCTCTGGCCAAGTGGCCTCTGCCTCTGCCGCGGCCGCAGTCTCCCAAGGGGGTCCGAGTCCCGGAGATACCCCGCTCCCCTCTCAGCCTGTCTCTCTCATTGACCTGGGCGTCTGTGGGTGGAGGGACCTTCGCGGCCGCCCGGAGATTCAGGTCTCTGAAGCCTGCTTGGGTCTGCTGGCTCCTCTCAGTGCCTCGTGGCTGGGCAGAGCTCCGTGGCTGGGGTAGGGGGAGGGGAGCGCTCTGCAGGGCAGGGTTCCGCTCTCGTCTGGGGTACCTTTGTGGTCGGTTTTTCAGGGCTCTCTGCAACGGAAATCTCCTTAACTGTGTTGCTGCGCAGCTTCCACTGTTCCAGAATTTGTCAGGAGTTCTTTTTACAGGAAATCTATGGGCTGTGGATTCGGAGCTAGCAAATGTGAGTCTTTCTACTCTGCCATCTTGGCTCCGCCCCCTCAGGAAAGGCTTCTTGTAGAAGGTGGGATTTTAGCTTGTAGAAGGTGGCGGGAAACCAGGAAAGCCGGGGGATGGAGGTGAGGAGGGGGAGCATTCTGGGTTTGGGTGATAGACTGTGAAAATGCATTGAGTCAAAAGATGGTGTGAGTGAGGAATATCAAGCAGACCAATGACACTGGATTGTAGAGTCCATGGAAAAGGAGTAAGGTAGAAGAAAACTGGAAGAAAGAGTAGGTTATGAAGGGTTTTGAATGCCCAGCAGAGAATTTTATATTTGGTCCTGGAGGTGATAAGAGACCACTGAAACTGATTAAAATAGGAGGGTAGTATTGTCAGATGCATACTTTAGGATGATCAGTTTGACATCTGAACAGATGGTGGACTGGAGTGGGAACAGGCTTGAGGGCAGGAAACCCACAAGCAGGTTATTGTAATAAGCCAGATCTGAAGAGACAAGAGCCTACATCACTGTGGAAGTCATGTCAGAGGAGAGAAAGAGAGTATTTGTGAGAGAGGTATAAAGGTAGATTTTTTTTTAATCATCAGTTTTTCCTTCCTAATTACATTTGGTTCAGGTTATTAGTGCTAGGAGGAACTGCCTTCTCAGAACATGTGTTGGCTTCATAGGATCAAAGATTTAGAGCTGGAAAAAACTTTTAGAGTTCATTAAGTCTAACATCTTCATCTTTCAAATGAGGAAATTGAGGCACAGAAAGTTATAACTTGTCCAGGGTCACACAGCTGAGGCCAAATATGAACTCAGATCCTTTTTGACTGTATGCAGTCTAGGGCTCTGTCCACTATGTCACCTAGCTGCCTCTATTAGATTAAATATTAGATCCCTCTTAGATTCCACTCTGTATTACATGACTCCTATGAAATCTGTATCTGCTTGTAGGAAAATGCTCTTTTTCCTCCACAGTGCCTTTCTATCTTCTATCCTGAGTTTTCATCAATTTCACATATCCAGCTCCCCGACTTCCATAGGTTAACTGAAATCATCACCACCATACCTGGCTTCTGGGGGCTCTGTCATATTCCTGGCTCTCTGGGCCAAGGTGGGATCAAACACCTTTTTTCCTTTGCTTCTTTAGAAAAAATTGGAATTGCTCAGACAAAGAGTCCAGGCACAAGAGTCAGGAGATATGAGTTCTCCATCCATCTCTGCAACTAATCATCTGTGAATGATTTCAGGCAAGCAACTGCATTTTGCTATTCCATGGACTTTAACAGAGGTTCCTTCATGATTCTGGCTGTGGTGTCAATGGCAAAATCATTTTTAACAAATTTTTTTTTTTGATTTCTTTTGATTTGATTTTGATATCGACATCTTGATTTCATTTAAATTGTCTCCTCTCTCACTCCTCCTCTCTGTTCCTAGAGAGCCATTCCTGTTGGTTTTTTTTTAAAAAAAAGGAATAAAAGAAAGAAAAAATGAGCAAAACTGATCAATATATAAAAAAATCTGATGACAGATACAATTCCAATAAGCATTTATTAAATGCCTGTAAGGATAGCTTGGTGCTGGGGATATAGAAGAGGAAAAGCAGTCAGCTAATCTGCCTTCTGCTAGGAGAGGGGGGATTGGTACAACATATATCCAGACAAGTAAATACAACTTAATACAAAGCAATTTTAAGAGGAAGAGAGTGGTGATAATTGCAAGCAGAAGAACAGGAAAGGCCTGCTGTAAGAGAGGAATTCTATTAGTCAGAGATGAAAAAGTAGCTAATTCCAAACTTGTACAAATGATTAAAAGTAGAAAATAGAATGTATCCTTCAAGAAACAGTTACCAGGGCAGTTTGTTGTGAGGAATTTTCTAAGGGGAGTCCTGTAAGTAAGATTAGGAAGATGGTTATCAAGAAGTCAGGAGACGTAGCCAAGTCCATAGTAGTAAAATTTCAGTTCTGGAGGAACCAGTTACAGGAGTCAGGTCCTATGTAGTAAGCAAGATAATTCCTTCCTTGAATAGAGGGAAGGAAATAGAAAATTAACAAAAACCTACTTATGTCAGAAGTCATATGTAGGGAATCCAGTGCAAGAGTAGTTCCCAATGAGATTCAAGGGGTAGGAAGAAAAACAATCAGAAATCAGGCTAGAATGCAAAGAAACCAGGTATCCGATAGGGTCAGAGCATGGACAAAAGGAACTTATAGATAATTTGTCATTCTCTGTGAAGTGAGTGTGCTTGGATGCTTTTAAGACTGGGAGCATGATAGTAAAACTATCTTTCTTGTTCCAGGGAATGAACTTCAGTTGTGGACAATTCCTGGCCACCTCTAACATTTTGTGCAAGGAAAGAGACTTTTCCTTAAACTCCCCTTCCCCTTCCCTTCCCCCCATTTCCCCAATTTTTGGTGTCATTGTTTTTCCCTTCTGTAAAATGAACTTCAGCTCTGGACAGCTCCTGGCCACCTCTGTGCAAGAATGCTGTTCCTTAAGCACACCCCTCTATGCCCTTGACCTGCCTAATCTCTGATGTCAGTTTCTTCCTCTCTAAAGTGAAAAGCAAACACTACATTGGGAGCTGGCAAACTTTTAGGGGAGAAGAACCATTTTTGGGTCATATTCTTAGAATATAACTTTGTGAAAAGAGCAATATGTTTTATGATCTGTGCAAGAAATGTTGTTAAAAAGATCATCCAGGAAACATGATCAGAAAAGGTGGACTAGTCATCTATTGAGAGCAAGGGATAACAAATGGGCAGCCTGAGTGCTTCACAGGTACCCATTGAATGTTAAAAGACCTCGAGCAAGGTCTTTCAGCATATTGGGTACATACATAGATCTTCTACAGAGGATTTATGGGAGGACATGGACAAGAGTTTCATGGGATGAGAAAGTAGAGATGGGTTGCCATCTGCCTGGTTGAAGGGAGTACCTTCATTGATGAGATCACAATGCACTTAAACTATAAATGATATATATTTATTCATTTTTCATCCCAAAGAGGCTTGATGCCAACTTTTGCTACACTAGTTCATGCACTTTTGTTTTCTTGCTATCTGTATTTTATGAGAAGCAGTATGACATGGAAGATAGCCAGCCTCAGGGGATGGAAGACTTGGATTCAAGTTCTATCTCTGACATATACTGGAAATGGGCAAATTTCTCAACTTCCTGGTGCCCCAGGCAACACTCTAGGACTGTAAAGTTCAAGAACAGTTGGGGATCCATATTGGGAGATCCCTTAGACAATGAAATTGCAGATTAACAAAAATAAAACCAAAGAAAAGACAAAATGGCAACTGTTATTTCCTGAAAACCTCTCAGTTGCAAAGAATTATGGAGGGAAAGACATATTATAGCAATATACATATATACTTATGTATATATATATTATATATACATATACACATACATACACACATATAAATTTTAGTTCTGAGGACATATTACAGCCATATCCCATTAATACATTAGTATGATGATGTTATCAGATTTGCTATCTATCATCTATCATCTGGGTATTACATTAGTACATTATATATATATCTAGTATTTTATAGTTTACAATGCACTTTCCACAGATACTTTTGTGAAGCAGGTAACGAAGATATTTCATTTATTTTTATACAGATGAGGAAACTGAGGCCCAGGCAAGTTAACTGATCTATCCAAGGTTATACATCCAGTAAATGGTAGAAGTTAAATTTAAATTCTCATCCTTTGATTCTAAGTACTGTGCTCATTCCCCTAAGGCAATCGAGGTAGGAGGACAAGAGAAGCCTCATTGCTAACAGTAAGAATTTTGGGGGTATATGTGGAGGAGGTGGTGTGGGGGTATGTTGTTGTTCAGTTGTGTCCAAGTGTTTGTGAGTCCATTGGGGTTTTCTTGGCAAAGATACTGGAATGGTTTGCCATTGTGTCTGCAGCTCATTTATAGATGAGGAAACTGAGATAAATAAAGTTAAGAGACTTGCCCTGCATCACACAGCTAGTAAGAATTGGAGGCCAAATTTGAACTCAAGATGAGTCTTGCCAACTTCAGGCCCTGTACTCTATCCACTGTGCCACCTAGTTGCCTGGTGTGGTGTCAGTGGGGCAGAATAGGAATAATCTCTAAGAGGCTGCCCAAAGGAGGCACTGAAGTGGGGGTTCTGTGCTACGTAAAATGGGATGGGTAGATGAGGGAGCATCAGAACTCTAGACCTGAGCTCCATTTGCCTAAGGCTAGAAATTCACTGTGGGTAGTAGCTAAAAGCTAAGGAAGGTGGGCATGAACAAGTGAGTCAACAAACATGGACAGGGTCATTTGTTTATTTGGAAGAAAGGAAGCCCAAGAAGATACCTAAAGTTGGAGGGCAGGGTGATCAAATGGACCACAAGCTGCAGGACCGCATTACTTCCAAGGTCCTTTTCCTATAGCACTAGGGTTCTGACTTTATGGATAAATACAAGAAAAAGTAAACAATAGCTCCAACCAAGCTTAAAAATGTGTATATTGAGCACAGTCACTTCTTTCTAAGGTAGCCACAGTTCAATCACAAATTGGCTTGGCTGGCATGGCTTATAGGGTACTCCAATTCTCATCATATTTTTTGCCTTTACCGTTTCTAGGGAGCTGTTATTGGGGAAGTCATTTCCTACTCTGCATTCCAGAGATTCCTTCCCTGGGCTTTAGGTCATCCAGATATTTGCCTGTGAGTCATCTCTTTCACTCATCTGGAGGGGTCTTTACTTCTGCTTCTCTAAGTCTATCCCTGCCTTTATCTATGTCTTTACTACTACTATTACCACTACCACTACCACCACCACAACTACTACTACCACTACAATACTACTACTACTAGAACTACTACTACTGCTACTACTACTACTACTACTGCTATTACCACTACCACCAATTTAACAAACATGAACTTTCCAATATACAAAGAAAAGCAGAAAGGGAGCAAGTGAAACTGTGAGCCTTTTTTAGGAACAGGTGAAATAAGATAACATATGTATAGCACTTAGCAAACTTTAAAGTAATATATAAATGTTAGCTATTATTTTTAAAGTATATTACATTTAACACAAATAGTAACAAAACTACTCTACTTGTTTGGGTCCTCCTTTGAACCTTTTATGTGTATTTTAAAAAATCTTTTCATCTATCTATCTTTCTATCTATCTATCACTCCTCATTTCCACCAGGCTAGAAGTACAGTAGACACTCTTGGCCTCATCCACATACTGATTAGCATAGAAGCTTTAAGCCACTTCATTTTTTCTGAACTGGGTGGTTTACTCCTCCTTAGGTAGCTTGGTAGAAATTTGCAACTGAGGCTTACCATAATGGTGCTGTGGAGACCTGATTGGCTTTAGCCCTACTGCATCTCAGAACTCCCTAACTCAGTCAAATTCTCCAGCCTCCACTTACCCAACAGCAGGGACCACAGATATGCCCCAACATATCTGACTAGATCTTATTTTTATTCATGTCTTTTGCTTTTTCATCAAATTTATTTCTGAATATATCCCTTTCCAGGAAGCCAATCCTTGTTACAAAGGTTTTACAAAGAAAGAGAAAAAATGTAGCACAACAAAACTAACCAAGACATTAACCATATCTAACAGTATATACAACATTCCACAATCTTAGTTTCCTACTTCTACAAAGAAGGGAGATACATTTTCTTAATTCTTCTAGCCTGGATCAACTTTTGTCTGACCAGGTCAGTTTTGTTTGATGCATACTCACTAGCTGATTATTAAAACTTTTGCTGCCCTTGGGTGATTCTCTTTTCCTTTGCCTATTCTGGGTAAGTATTTTGGCCAACTTGTTAGCATAGTTGGGAAGGCAGTATTTCCTAACTTCAGGGATCAGTGGAAGAAAGCACAGCTTTCTTTTCCTTTCAGATAATGGCTAACATCACCTGGTGGACTTCAGCAGCGAAGAACAGCAGATATTGCTAGCATGTGATCTGTGAATTGATCTATTATCATTTTGTGTTCACAGAGTAATGAAGTGAGAAAAGAGAAGGAACAAGATAGATATTCAACAAAGGAATGTGAAATTCAGTGACAGTTGTATTGGATTCCTTTTAGGACATACTCTTTTACTCTTTTGAAAAATTGCCCATTGAAGAGAGCAATCTACTGGGTGTGTCTCTTGAGTGTCTTCTTGGGCATGTTGAGTATATTGTCTGAAGCTATATTGAATACTGCTAGGGGCTGATGATGATCTAGAGCCCTAGACTTAGGTTTGCCTAAACAATCATTTCTAGGGTCTTTTTCTTTATTTCAGAGTATGCCCAAGATAGATACAGGTCATTTGACTATGTGGTCCAGGAAGTTAGCACCATCAGCAGCATGATGTAGTAGAAAGACCATTCATTGGATCTGTGGTCAGAAGACCTGAGTTGCCATTTCTTTCTTGGCTCTTTGTAAAATGAAGATTTGGACTAGATGATCTCAAGGCCCCTTTCAAGCTTTAAATCCTTTGATCCTTGAGTTCTATCTCTATTATATCAACTTCTTCCCATAGCTAGATGGAGATTGTTGTGTTTCCATTTCAAAGTTCTCACCCAGGTTCCTAGGTGGTTCCGTAGAGTGAGCTCTGGGCCTGCATCCGGAAGACTTCAGTTGGGTTGTTGTGAGAATCTAGTGAAGTAATATATGTATAGTGCTTTATAAAGGTTGAACTTAAGCCTTATTGGAGAAGAATGGGTTTCTTTCCTACTACTCCTGTTCTTTTGGAATGTGCTCACTCCAGCCTTGTGATTATGTGGTCAAGATTTTGGGGAGAGTTAACTGATTCCATTAGAATATGAGTACCTTGAGGGCAGGATTGTCTTTTTCCTTTTAGTATCACCAGGGCTTAGCACAGTGCCTGACACAAGCAGGTCTTAATAAATATTTATCTGTCGATTGGTTCTGGAGATCAGATTTCTCTCAGTCCTGGATATCCTTTAGAAATATGCTGGAACAGTTACTACCCTTTGACCAAGAGATCCACTGCTAGACTCATAATCCAAGGAGGTCAGCTCTTATATATAACAAAATATTCATCCATTGCCCAGGCATTGAGCACCCACTTGGTTTCCACTTTGCTTTTTGCTACCATAAAAGTGCCACTATGAATAAATTGTAGTATATGAAAGCAATAGCAGCTGATGTTTCTCTAATGCTTTAAGGTTTTCAGTTCAGGTTGACACCTTTTTGTAACTTATAGTCACAGAGAGTGTCCTAGAGCTCTGAGAGCTTAAGTGATATTTTTCAGGGTTGAATATATAGCCCTTGTATATCAGGGCCAGGATTTGAACCTAGATCTTCCCAGTTCTGTCACAGGCTCTTTGTCCACTAAGCCAAGGGGGTCCAGTAATTGATGCTTCCAAAGGAAGGCAGTTCACTTGCTCACCCTTGGGCAGAGACTAATACCTCCAAAGCAGGACTAGGAAGGGGATACAAATGAGTCTTGGGCATGATGGAAAAAATAGTGCGCCCACAATAGTCTAAGACTCCTGGAATCATACTTCAGGGTAGCTTCATGGGCAGGTAAGCTAGCTCAGCCTCAGAGTGTCATGGCATCTACAAGGGTCGTGGTCAATAGTTGAGCAGAGAGTCCCTGAGGTATTTTATAGAGAGGTCATATCTGGTGAATCTAATTGAATCGTCCATCCTTGAAGTTACAATCAGAAAGTACCCATTCAGCTAGGAAACTGAAAGGTTCTAACCTGGAAAGTTGAAAGTATGTCTTTCCAAATATGTGGAACTGATATAGTTCCAGAGAAGAGGTACAGAAGGGAGGGAAGGAGTAGACAGGAAAAAGAGACGTGACTGGAGAATAGGAAGTCTATTGGACAGAGAAAGAGTAGGCTTTTTTAAAAAGACCTCAGAAATTTCCCTCAAATATACTAGTTTTGGAGTATTATGGTGGGGAAGGAGGTCTGTGGGGAGGAGGGGAGGACTTACTCCACAGTTTTCAGGGACAGAGTATCTTTTGACTTGGTATTCTTGAGGAAACTATGGGAAGCAGAGGCAGCAGATCCTACAGGGGACTTAAAGGGTCTTTGGTTCTGTTCCTTCTGGGTTGAGAATCTTTTCCCTAGACTCATGTCCACACTTCTTCTAGGCTGTTTTCCTCCTTTTCCCTTCTAACAGCTCAACTGTGGAGGAAGGGCATGACCATGTACAAAGGGCTGTACACAGAAGAGGGTAAAAAGCAGGTTTTTAGACAGTGAGATGAAAGGAACATGGGGGAGTCAGGTACAGTAATCCTAGCAAGGGATGGGAAAGAAGAAAATCTCATTTTATATATACTAGTCTTTATGTATAGTAGGTTTATATATACTAGGCTTTATATATACCAGACTTTATATATACTAGGCTTAAGAGAAGGAAGGAATTTAATCTATTCCCCCACTTTAATTTTAATTTTTATAGTTCTGTTCATGCCTTCTGTTGTTGTATGGCAATATTTCCTCAATAAGCCCTCATCCCTTTTAAAAAATGTTTTATTTTGCCCCAATTACATGTTAAAGCAATTTTAACTTTTTAAAAACAATCTTCAGTTACAAATTCTATTCTTCCATCCCTTCCTCCTTTCCTGAGATTGTAGGCAATCAGATACAGGTTATACATATGCAATCATATAAAACATTTCCATATTATTCATGTTTTACAAGAAAACTCAAACAAAAAAGAGAAAGTGAAAAATAGTATACTTCCATCTATATTCAGACAACATCAGTTCTTTTATTTTTGGAGGTGAATGGCATGTTTCATCATGAGTCCTATGGGTTTGTTTTGGATCAATATATTGCTGAGAATAGCTAAATCATTCACAGTTCTTCATAGTACAATATCACTGTTGTTGTATAGAATATTCTTGTGGTTCTGCTCACTTCACTTTGTATTGGTTCAAATAAGTTTTTCTTTTTCTTTGTTTTTAATTTAGTATTTTGCTTTTCTCCAATTACATGTAAAAATAATTTTCAAATTCTTTCTTAAAGAAGGTGGATCCAAGATGGCAGAGTAGAAGGGAAGACCTGTAGAAACTTTTCCCACACAGCCTATAAAAAACTGTAAAAATGACTCTAAAGAAATTCTAGAGCAGCAGAAGCCACAAAACCACAGAGTGAAAGAGATTTCCAGATCAATACAGCCTGGAAGGCCAATAGGAAAGGTCTATTGCACCCATCTAAAAGTGGAGTCTAGCCATGGAGCGTGGAGTGTAGCCCATGGTGTGGCAGGGACAGGAATGAAGTAGACTTTAGGGCATAGAGTCACAGCTGCAGATCCCAGATCCCCACAAATGCCAGAGACAGCTTCAAAAATCAGTGAGAAAGCTCTTTCACCTGGGTGAGATGGGAGCAGAGTCTTGCCCTAGCCCTGGTCCCAGGAAGCTCTAGGCAGTGCAGCATCCATTGTTTGAAACCTCCAGCAGCTGTTCTGGATCTCAGCCCTGAGTGGCAGTCCTGGGGTGAGGAGAAGTACTGGCATGGTGGAGCTGGTGGAGGCTCTGGAGAGGGAATTCTAATCATAGATCCTGGGCAGAAAAACTTGTGGTTGCTCCCAGACCAGGGCACAGGTCAGGAAAGGAGTAAATTCTTCTCCCTTGATTGGAGGAACTGAGAACTTATAAGTCCCTAGAGTATACCCTCCTCTTGACAAAGAACACAAAAGTCAACTAACTGGCTGGGAAAATGCCCAAAAAAGGGAGAAAAAATAAGACTATAGAAGGTTACTTTCTTGGTGAACAGGTATTTTCTTCCGTCCTTTGGGAGGAGAAAGAACAATGCATACCATTGGAGGAAGATATAAAAGTCAAGGCTTCTGTGTCCCAAACATCCAAAATAAATATACAATGGTCTGAGGCCATGGAAGAGCTCAAAAAGGATTTTGAAAGTCAAGTAAGAGAGGTGGAGGAAAAACTGGGAAGAGAATTGAGAGCAATGCAAGAAAATCATGAAAAGCAAGTCAACAGCTTGCTAAAAGAGACCCCAAAAAAATACTGAAGAAAATAATATCTTTAAAAATAGACTAACTCACATGTCAAAAGAGGTCCAAAAAGCCAATGAGAAGAAGAATACTTTAAAAAGCATGATTAGTAAAATGGAAAAGGAGGTTCAAAAGCTCACTGAAGAAAATAGTTCTTTAAAAATTAGAATGGAACAGATGGAGGCTAATGACTTTATGACAAACCAAGAAATTACAAAACAAAACCAAAAGAATGAAAAAATAGAAGACAATGTGAAATATCTCATTGGAAAAACAACTGACCTAGAAAATAGATCCAGGAGAGACAATTTGAAAATTATGGGACTACCTGAAAGCCATGATCAAAAAAAGAGTCTAGACATCATCTTCCAAGAAATTGCCAAGGAAAATGCCCCAACATTCTAGAAACAGAGGGTAAAGTAAATATTGAAAGAATCCACTGATCACCTCCTGAAAGAGATCCAAAAAGAAAAACTTCTAGGAATATTGTAGTCAAATTCCAGAGTTCCCAGGTCAAGGAGAAAATATTGTAAACAGCCAGAAAGACACAATTCAAGTATTGTAGAAATACAATCAGGATAGCACAAGATCTAGCATCGTCTATATTAAGAAATCAAAGGGCTTGGAATATGATATTCTAGAAGTCAAAGGAACTAGGACTAAAACCAAGATTCACCTACTCAGCAAAACTGAGTGTAACACTTCAGGAGAAAAAATGGTCATTCAATGAAAGAGGACTTTCAAGCATTCCCAAGGAAAAGACGAGCTGAATAGAAAATTTGACTTTCAAACACAAGAATCAAGAGAAGCATGAAAAGGTAAACAGCAAAGAGAAATCATAAGGGACTTACTAAAGTTGAACTATTTACATACCCACATGGAAAGACAGTATTTGTAACTCTTGAAACTTTTCTCAATATTTGGGTAGTTGGAGGGATTATACACACACACCCCCCCACACACACACACAGACATAGAGCACAGGGTGAGTTGAATAGGAAGGGATGATATCTAAAAAAAATAAAATTAAGGAGTGAGAGAGGAATATAGTGGAAGGATAAAGAGAGAAATGGAAGGGGGCAAATTATCTCTCATAAAAGAGGCAAGAAAAAACATTTTCAATGGAGGGGAAAAGGGGAGATGAGAGGCAAAAATTGAAGCTTG
>JAQQSK010012864.1:0-11701 GCA_028658325.1 Potorous gilbertii | reverse complement strand
CTATCTGGACCTCCAGGAAAAGGGAGAAGATGGGGATAAGGGAAGTGTGGGGTGTGATAGAAGGGAGGGCACATTGAGGGAAGGGGTAATCAGAATGAAAGATGTTATGGGGTGGGGGGAGGGGAGAGATGGTGAGAAAAATTGGAACTCAAAATTTTGTAGAAATGAATGTTGAAATCTAAAAATAAATAAATAAAACTATTTTAAAAAAGAAGAAAGTGTTTTGCATGACTACACATGTACAGCCTATAATGAATTGCTTGCCTTCTCAATGAGGGTGGGTGGGGAGGGAGGAAGGGAGAGAATTTTGAACTCAAAGTTTTGAAAACAAATGTTAAAAACTATTTTTACCTGTAACTAGAAAATAAAAAATATACACAGGCAATAAGGTATAGAAATCTATCTTACCCTACAGGAAAACTGAAGAAAAAGAGGTAAGAGAAGGGGGAGGGGTGCTAGAAGGGACAGCAGATTGGAGGAAGGGGTAATCAGAAGCAAAACAATTTTTGAGGAGGAATAGGGTGAAAAGAGACAGAGGATTGAATAAATGGGGTGAGGGGAATAGGATGGAAGGAAATAGAAGAAGGAATAGTAACTGTAAAAAAAGGTTTTTTGAAGCCAAAAAAAACCACCCTACAAAAACTTACATGGGATGATGCAAAGTGAAATGTAATCGGTACAAAGTAACAGCAATATTGTAGGATGATCAGATGTGAATGACAGCTATTCTCAGCAATACATCAATTCATGACAATTCTGGAGGACTTAAGATGAAAAATGCTATCCATCACCAGAAAAAAAAAATTATGGTATCTGAATACAGATTGTAGCATTGAGGTGTGTAATGGAAAAGAGGAAAAAAAAGAGAGAGAGTATTCTGGTGCCACAGAAATTGCTACCTTCTATGAGATCTAATGGGGTCTTCCTGAAATCTCTCCATTTCTCTGAAGTTCTGCCTATTGTCACCTAGAGTAAGACAGGTAGGGTACAAAATTATTCAAGTTTGACACAGGGAATGTTTCTTTCAATGCAACAGCACAGAAATTTTGGATATCTTACAGGTGAGGAGGGCACATCTTTATCTTCCTCCCTTTTGATATTCTTCTGCATTATATTCCATTTAGTAAAGTTCCTATAGACTTTTTTCCAGCCAAAAGTGTTTTTCTCTTTCAGTCAAGGGTTTACCAAAGTCAATGTATTTTGCATATTCAGGGAAATAGAAAAGTCTTAACTCCACCACCAGAGGCAGAAATCTCCAGTATGTAGCCATTGCGATGCATCGAGTCAAATGAAACAAAACACATCCTGAGAAATTCCCAACCTTTCCACTCTAAGTTTCTCCTAAAGAGAACAGCATTTCTTTTGGGTGATGAAGAGATAGGCATGATAGACCAACAATGATAGAAAAGGGACATCAGAAACATCAATATGGCTTCATAACATTCTTTTCTCAATAAAAGTTGCAAAAGTCTTCTTTATTCTCACTTGAACGCAATGCCCCATTGAATTGAAATTTCTTTGACTGGATTCTGCTTTGAATAGGATTTTCTTTTAAAAGATTGCCTTTTTCTTTCAACCTGAAGCATGGGGATTGCAGCAAAAGTCTCTTTCCAAAAGAATATTCCAAGGTCCTGAAGAAGTGTTACTTTCTACTTGATGTAATAGGGGTCTTCTTGAAATAGTCCATTACTCTTTCAAAGCCTGCCTATTTACATACTGTGTAAGACACATAAGGTACAAAGTTGCTAAAACTCTACACGCAGGGAATATTTCCTTAAAAACAATTCTGCAGAAATCCTGGACATTTTGTAAGTGGTGAGGGCACATCTTTATCTTCCTCGATTCTGATTAACTTTTTCATTTTATTGAATTTATTAAGATTCCTATAGACTTTTGCCAGTCCAAAAGTCATTTTCTTTCTCAGTACTGAAGAATTGCCATACTTTACACTCCAAATTTTTCTCCTGATAAAAGCTTGATTCTTCTTTGAATATAACACTGAAAGGTTAATTGATTTGCCTAAAGGGCAATACGGGTCAGAAAAGGGGCTTGAAACCAGTTCTTCCTGACTTTGAGGCCAGCTTTCCATTCATAAGCTAGAGGTATCAAACTTGTGGTCAGATGGGCTACTTGTACCCTGAGTGCAGCCTGAATTAGATTAACATGGAATTGGGAAATATTTAATAAAATAAATAAAAATACAACAAAATATGATTAATGTTTATTTGTGGTTTTTCTTTTTTATTATTATTTATTTGTTTTCAGTTCTCGGCATTCTCTTCCACAAGATTTTGAGTTCCAAATTTTTTCCCCATCTTTCCCCACCACACACCCTAAGACATCATTCCTTCTGATTACCTCTTCCAGCAATCTGCTCTCCCTTCTATCACACACTTTCCTTCTCTTATCCATTTCCTCTCTATTTTCTTATAGGGCAGGATAGGTTTCTATATTCTATTGCCTGGATATCTTATTTCCCAGTTGCATGTAAAAACAATTTTTAACTTTTGTTTATAAAGATTTGAGTTCCAATTTCTCCCCATTCCCACCCCCCCCATCCCCACTGAGAAGGCAAGCAATCCTATATAGGATATGCATGTGTAGTAATGAAAAAACACTTCTATAGCAGTCATGATGTGAAAGATTAACTATATTTCCCTCCATCCTATCCTGCCCCCCATTTATTCTATTTTTTCTCTGTCCCTCTACAAAAATATTTACTTGTAATTACCTCCCATTTGCCTTCCCTTCTATCAATCCTCCCTCCCCTTATCCCATTCTCTCCTACTTTTTTGTAGTATAAGACAGATTTTCATAACAAATTGAGTGTGCATGTTATTCCCTCTTTAAGACCAATATGATGAGAGCAACGCTCACTCTTTCCCTCTCATTTCCCCCCTATTCCCCTCCATTGAAAAAGCTTTTCTGGTCTCTTTTATGTGAGAGATAATTATTTCTATTTCTCCCTTTCTCCTTCTCCCAACATATTCCTCTCCCACCCCTTAATTTTATTTTTTAGATATAACCCGTTCATAACCAACTCACCCTGTGCCCTCTGTCTATATGTATATAATCCCTCCAACTACCCTAATACTGAGAAAAATCTCAAGAGTTACAAATATTATCTTTCCATGTAGGAATGAAACAGTTCAACCTCAGTGTTCCTTATGATTTCTATTTCCTGTTTACCTTTTCATACTTCTCTTGATTCTTGTGTTTGGAAATGAAATTTTCTATTCATCTCTGGTCTTTTCATCAAGAATGCTTGAAAATCCTCCATTTCATTGTTTTGCTGGGTAAGTGATTCTTGGTTTTAATCCTAGCTCCTTTGACCTCTGGAATATCATATTCCAAGCCCTTCAGTACTTTAATGTAGAAGCAGCTAAATCTTGTGTTATCCTGATTGTGCTTCCACAATACTTAAATTGTTTCTTTCTGACTGCTTGTAACATTTTCTCCTTGAGCTGGGAGCTTTGGAATTTGGCCACAATATTCCTAGGAGTTTTCCTTTGGGGATCTCTTTCAGGAGGTGATCAGTGGATTCTTTCAATATCTATTTTACCCTCTGGTTCTACAATTCAGAGTTGTTTTCCTTGATAATTTCTTGAAAGATGATGTCTAGGCTCTTTTGTCTTTTATCATGGTTTTCAGGTAGTCCAATAATTTAAAATTGTCTTTCCTGGATCTATTTCCAGATCAGTTGTTTTTTCCAATGAGATATTTCACATTGTTTGCTATTTTTTCATCTCATTGATCTTGTTTTTATAGTTTTTTTTATTTTTTATAAGGTCATTACCTTCCATCTGCTCCATTCGAATCTTTAAGGAATTATTTTCTTCAGTGAGCTTTTGAACCTCCTCTTCTATCTGGCCAATTCTGCTTTTTAAGGCATTCTTCTCTTCATTGGCTTTTTTGGTTCTCTTTTGTCATTTGGGTGGTTTATTTTTTAAAATGATATTTTCTTCAGCATTTTTTGGGTCTCCTTTAGGAAGCCATTGACTCGCTTTTCATGATTTTCTTGCATCACTCTCATTTCTCTTCCCAATTTTTCCTTAACCTCTTTTTCTTGATTTTCAAAATCCTTTATGAGTTCTTCCATGGCCTGAGATCATTGCATGTTTATTTTGGAGGTTTTGGATGCAGAAGCCTTGACTTTGATGTCTTCTCTGATAGTATGCTTTATTCTTCCTCATATGAAAAGATGGAAGAAAATACTTGTTCACCAAGAAAGTAACCTTTTATAGTCTTATTTTTCCCCTTGTTTGAGCATTTTCCCAGTCAGTCACTTGATTTTTGAGTCCTCTCTCAAGTGGAGAGTATACACTAGGGACCTGTAAGTTCTCAGTTCCTACAAGGTGGCACAATCAAGGGAAAAGAGTTTACTCTTCTCCTGGCTTGTGCTCTGGTCTGGGAGCAAACACAAGCACCCTTTCCTGCCCAGTATCTGCAAGCAGGATTCCCTCTCCAGAGCCTCCACCAGCTCCACCATGTCAGTGCTCCTCCTCATGCCAGGACCACCACTCAGGACTGAGACTCAGATGGGCTGCTTGATTCCCCCAGGGTCTTTAGGCCAAGGGCTCCAAAAGGGAATGCTGTTGGTGCAGTGGCTGCTGCCACCCTGGAACCAGGTCTGGGACCAGACAGCACTCTCCTCTCACCCAGGTGAAAGAGTTTTCTCACTGAATTTTGAAGCTGTCTTTGGCATTTATGGACTGAGAAATCTGGGAACTGCTGTTCCTACCCATGATTCCATGCCCTAAATCTTGCTCCAGTCCTGTCTCTGCCATGTGACTCAGATTGGGCTATGCTCCACTCCTAGCTCATTGCTATAGACTTTTCCTGTGCCCTTCCAGGCTATCTTGGGCTGGAAATTTTTGTCGGTTTGTGACTTCTGCTGCTTTAGAATTTGTTTGGTCAAATTTTCCAGGTATTTTATGGGTTATGGGGAGAGAGCTAGAGCAGGTCCATCTTTCTACTCTGCCATCTTGGATCCATCCCTCATTAGGAAGTTGAAAGAATATTTCCATTCACTGACTAGTTTAATAATGTCTCTCCAGAGAACCATATGCACACAGTATACTTTTAAATATAATCTACATTATTAATATTTCCCACATCCCACATCTTAAGTCTAGACAATCAACAGAAACATAAAATCATACACTGATTTGTAGCATTTTTCTCTTTCCAGGGTGTAAATTCTCACACTGAATATTTAACAACCATCTCACATTCCAAATAAAGGAGACTTCAGGCCGCCCCTGCCTTCATCTCAGTGATATAGACTGTCCAGGTAATGGAGTAGTCTTGGGGTGATGGGGATTAATGCCATCTCATCTTTTTGTCCACAAATTCTATGTAAATATAAGCCAGGACAGTGGTTCAGTACCTACATCCTGCTGCATATCTAAGCCACCTAGTGCTGCTGCCCATAGAGCTAGAGCCAGAGGGGGCTGCACTTCTATGCTATTCCTGTTGTTATCTGTTTTCCCTATATTACAATGTCCCTCTGCAGAAACAGCTCCCTCCCCTTTCTTTTCCTGCAGCATATGAAGATGTGAATTTTCTGTTACATAGTATTCAAGTTTTTAATAATTGTACAGTAAACAAGAATATAGTAACAAAACTGCCCTGCTTCTCTGTATGCCTTTCTGAACTTCCTTCTGGTTTTTTCTGTGTTTTATTTTTTAATGTTCTATTAATGCCCTTTGCTTCCTTTTCCTCTTCTTTTTCCTCCTCCTCCTCCTTTTTCTTTTCTTCACTGTGACTACACATCAACTCTCTTGCCTAACTAGAACAAATAGTATACTAAACTAGAATAAATCAGCACATGGGCTATTTTTGAAAATATGTCTCCTGTCTAGTTCATCATATTTCTGCCAAAAGAAGGGAAATAAGTCTTATGATTAGGCTTCTGAAATCATTTATCAGAGCTACAAAGGCTCTCAAACTGATTTTCCTTTATATTATTGTATATTATTATATATTATTTATATTATGCAAATTTTTCTTCTAATTCTGTTGCTACACTTCATTATTTCATATGAGTCTGTTTCAGTTTCTCTGAATCCAATTTTAGATTGTAGATGGTAATATTATTCCATTAGACCAAAATCTATTCACCCATTTCTCAACTAATAGGTACCCACTTTTTTCGAGTCCTCTGGTACAACAAGAAATGCTTTTATAAATATTTTTTAACATACAGGTATTTCCCTTTGTCTTTGACTTTTTTTCTCCCAGTCAGGATATATTCAACTTAGTGATTTGGCATTTACAGTTCCAAAGTCTTTTCTAAAATGGCTGGAGTAATTTACAACTTCGGTAACAGTATATGATTATGATTGTTATAGCACAGGTCCTCCAACATTGACCATTTTCGTCTTTGTCATCTTTACCATTCTAATCTAACATTCTAATGTGAGGCATAACTTCAGAGTTGTTCTAATTTGCATTTTTCCTCTTATTAGTGATATGAAGCATTTCATCACTTATATTTGTTGACAAGTTTGCATGTTTTAAAATTTAATTTAATTTTTTTGTTACACTTTAAGTTATGAACCATTGCCCTCCCTCCCTCCCCACTCCACACTAGAGAAGGCTACCATTCAAAACAGATTTATAAATATACATAAAATCATACAGTGCATACTTTTATTTAACAGTTCTTTAACATCTTCCCTCATAGGCCTTTTATAGTTGATTTCAGTATTTCTAGTATTCAAAATAAATTGGTAATTCACAATTACTCTTCAAACAATATTGCTGTTACTGTATACAATATTCTCTTGGTTCTGGTCATTTCACTTTTCATTATTTCATGAAAGTTTTCGTTTCTTCTTTTGAAAGGTACAAGTTCAAATTCTTTTCCATTATCTATTTGAGAATGGCTCTATATCTTTTGGGGAATCACTCCAATAGATTTTTAAAAGTGAGAGATATGGAGGAATAATTGAAGGAGACTAGTTATCCCCATTCATTATACTTCACTCCATTTTGTCATTGGCAGGGTTATTTGGTTGTTTTTATCCTCAAAACCTTTCTAAGAGCACAGGACCATCAATGTAGAGATGAGAGGGACCTTAGGACTTGTTTCATCCATTCTCTCATTTTATAGACCAGAAAAGAAAAGCATCTCTCTCTCTCTCTCTCTTTCTTTCTCTCTCTCTGTCTCTGTCTCTCTCCCCTACTCTGCCCAAGTATTTCTCTTCTAAATAATTTTCTTTTCATTGAAAGACATTTCCAATCTGGGGTTTAATGCATTAATTATATACCTAAGTTAAATCTTCCTCCTGAAAAAATAATTAAAATTGTTTTTGACAATGTATACATCAACTTGTTTGGTTGTTTCCAACTCTTCATGACCCCATTTAGGATTTTCTTGGCAAAGATCCTGGAGTAGTTTGCTATTTCCTTCTCCAGATCATTTTACAGATGAGGAAACTGAGGCAACAGGATTAAATGACTTGCCCAAGGTCACACAGCTAGTATGTGTCTGAGGCCAAATTTGAACTCAAGTCCTCCTGATTCCAGGCCCAGAGCTTGATCAACTACGCTCCTTAGTTACTAGATATTAACTATACGAATGTAAATGAAGAAGCAGTAGGATTTAGGTCAGATGTAATGGACAATGATATTCTTTCTAAGCACAATCTAAACTGCAAAAGTTAAAAAGTAATCTGTACTATCCAACACAACCTCCCCAGGCACTCCCTTCTACTGAGCTACTGGCAAGAATACACTTTGTGCAGGCTTTGTTCGGATGTTTGCTTAGAAGTAGTGTCTGCTATGTCAAAAAAAATGTCAGTAACAAATAACAAGACTGTGATTATATTTAAAAGATTATGTCAGGAAAGATGGAGTCAGAAACTTCAAAGATACAGATTCAACAAAAAGCAACCTCTGTCTCTCAAATGCAGACATCTTGAAAATGATTCTTCAAAAGTTCCTAATGCTAAAATGACAAACATCCCTTGGTAAGTATTTGTACTTATATTAAGACACACAGCTTTGGCGCAGATTGAATCTAGCTCAGACTCTGTCTAGCATTCATTCTGGCCGACTCATCAATACAAGCATGACAGTGCTTAGGCTCCTTGAGAGTCAACTTGATATGGCAAACCCTTAATAAACTTTGTTTCACTTTGACTGGAAGAAGTCTTGAGTCGAATTCATTCAGCAGGACCCGGCATGTTGGTATTTTGGGGTCCAAAGCACTCTAAATCTCATATGGTTCCCCAGATGTCAACCTCAATTCCCTGACTGGAAATCACTGCTTATCTCAAGTTCTTCTCCAGCCAAGACTGGAATGTATGTAAGCCTCCCCCTTTCCTTCTCCAAGTCCCTTGGAAGCATTTTTTTCAGGTCTGACCTCTCAGGTCCAAGTAGGTTAGACAGGTAAGAAGCCGTCTGTAGTATAGGTTCTCGGTCCAGTGGCTATGTTGAAAGCCATGGATCTGGGAACAAGGACAGAGGTTCTGTTTGGAAGTATATGCCAGATTCTTTCAATTCTCTTGGTGCAAGGGAATTGGGAAAGCTTCAGTTACCTTTTTGTGATTCTTCTGTCTTGGTTTTTTCTGTGCTGTTTGTTTTTCAAGACTTACTCCCAGATCTTCCTTTATGGAGGAGGGAACTTCCAGTCCCCATGCCTATAATGGGTCACTCCTTTACAATTCCCAAAAAGTTCACCTTTGGGTTGTCTTTTACAAAATTGGGAAAAATTTAGTTTCTCTAAAGAACTTAAAAAGAAAAAGCTCATGTTCTTTTGGAATACTGTTTGGCCTCAGTATCACCTAGAGGGCCACGAAACATGACCCATCTTTGGGATGTTAAAAATAAGTACTCTCTTGTAGAATCATACTACTGCCAAAAAGGGAAAAGGATAGAAATTGCCACCCCTCAAAGGGGCAATAGGGGTCAACTGGATATTTTTGATGCTCTCCTTCTTATGACCCTCAGGGCTTCAGTCCCTTCTATTCCCTGGGCCCCAGTCACAGGTCTTACTGAGGCACCTCCCTCTGTAGCACTTCCCCTTGAGGCTGGTCAGGTCTCAGGCCCCACCCCCATGGCAGACTCTGTAGCAAGTCCCCCTCTGACCTCTTCCCCTCCTCAAGTGCCAGCTGACCTTTTCCCTTGCCAGTCAGATCCCTTTGTCTTGCAGACTAATCCAATCCAGCCAGCATTGCCCAGCCCCTCCCTCACAAGAAGTGGGACTTCCTATCTTTCTTCCCAAGCCCCTTCAGGGCTTTTTCCCCTGAGGGAATTGCCTGCCTCTAGTGGGACAATTAGAGTACATGTACCACTCTCCATCTCAGACCTCATTCAGGTCAAAGAGAAATTGGGGAGATAAACAGAAGACTCCACTAAGCTTCCTGAGGGTTTTAGAGACCTATCCCTACAATTCGAGCTTTCTGGGGGTGATCTGCGTGTCCTCTTCTCTACCTGTTGTACTACTGAGGAGAACAGCTGAGTCTGGGAATGAGCCCCAAAATTTGGGGATCGTGTGGCTATCGATGGCCCCATAAAATACCACCGCCCCCCCACAGGAGCAGCTGCTGTTCCAGTAGTGACCCAGGATGGGATTATCAGAAGAGTGAGGTTAGGGAAAAGCAAGACCACATGATAACTGGCCTGTTAGAAGGCCTGAGAACCACATTTCAAAAGCAAGTAAATTTTCAATAAATTAGGGAAGTTACTCAGGGAGAAAAGGAAAACCCTGACCTTTTTCAAGACCAGCTAGTAGAAGCTATTAAAAGGTATACAAATTTGGATCTTGACTCTGTAGAAGGGACAGTGGTTCTTGGCATGTATTTTATTAGTCTACTCCAGACATCAGGAGGAAACTGCAGAAATTGGCCATGGAGCTCCAAATACCTCAGGCCCAATTACTGGGGATGGCCTTGGAGTCTTTAACAACAGAGGCATAGTTGCAGCAAGGGAAAGAGAACTTGCTCAATTCTTGGCTGTTGCCATAGCCAGGAAAATACCCAGGGAGTACCTCCAGGGTGCCCCCTTGGAGGAAGTCCAAGCACTTGGGTGGTGGGGAAATCTGTTTTCAGGGCCACGAGGAGGGTCACTGGTCCAAGGAGTGCCTCTCCAGGGCACCCCCCAGAGGGAGCCCCAGGAACTGATGCCTGTAGAGCTGTGCCCATGTGACCAGGAGGGACATTGGAGGAAGGATTGTCCCCAAGGTTGGAAAAGTGGTAGAGCCGCCCCCCAGTACCCTGTCCTCCAGTCTTCTCAAGACTTGGAACAACAGGAAAGCCTGGGTGCTGGCAGTGCTCCCACTTTCTCCACCTCTCTCACTAAGCCCTGGGCAAAAACTGAGGCTGAACGTAAGGTTACCCACTTTAACATGGCTAAGTTCTCTGTTTTAACCAGTTACTCTGGCCCTACTGTCCCACTGATCCATCAGGTTATGAGCATGGAGAGGATATTAAGGGATATCTCCAGACACACTCCCTTCCCACCCTTGTTGAGAACTTGTTGTTTAAACGCTCCTTCCTTATGATCTCCTCTTGCCCTATCCCCTTGTTAGGAAGGGCCCTGATGGTGAAACTGGGGAGTCAATTTTCTCTAGTTAAATCTCCCATCTCCCTTTTCCTTCTGTTCACCAGATCTCCTCATGTTCACTTGAAAGTGTGGGAGACAGTTGGGTCAGTTGTTTGGGATCCAGGAATTCCTAGACTAGCTACTTCTGCCACCCCAGACATTGTTTGCCTCCCAGACCTTTATGTGTTCCCTCATGGCAGTCAATATTTAATTAAGCCCAAGGCCTGGGAAGGACTGCAGCAATTAATTGCTACACAAGGCACTGACTCACCCCCTGTAGAGTGGGACCCCAAGCAGCATAAAGCTTTTGAGACTTTGAAAACTAAATTGACCACCATTTTAGCGTTAGCTCTACCCAATTTAGAAAAATCTTTCACTCATTATGTTGTTGGAAGGAGAGAACAGGCTTTGGGAATCTTAACCCATTCCTTAGCACCTGACCCCAGACCAGTTGATGTTTTTATTTACTCAGAGTATGCTTTCCACAATCTACATGCCCATGGAGGAATTTGGAATTGCAAAAAATGTCCCTATCAAACATGCCCTTCTATGTTTTGACCTTGCCATAGCCATCTTTAATTTTCTCCAGGGCTGTTGCGTTTTATGCCAGGGAAATTGCCTTTGTTTGTACTTCTTTTGTGCCTGTTTGGCCTCTGTTTGCCTAATCTCCTTGCCAGGTTTGTCTTTTCCAGAGTGCAAGCCATCAACATCCAGATAACTGCTCAGGTTATGTACCCCATTGGGTGCAATAAGGACATTGTGAAGACTTTTCATAATGAAATATGGAGAATATTGTGTTTTCTAAATAAAATTTCTTTTCCATAAGGCCTCTCTGGATGCCTGATTTCCAGGAATCCAGGGCTTGTGGGAAGTTAGGGCCCCTCCCCTCCCTTCTCTCTGTAATAGTGCTATGGATTGTAGCTGAAACTTGGAAGTTAATCAAATCTACTTTAAGCCCCCTCTTCTCCCCCTCCCCTTCTTTTTACTTTAGCTATAGAATAGCCCCATCAGCAGTTAGTTAGGTTTTAGATAAGAAAGTGTATTTGGATAGGTGGATCCTAGGTACCTGGTTTCCTGGGTCTCGGCTAGTTTTTTGCCCTTAGACTGTAAGCCCACCTCCCACTCAATGGAGAGGTGGGATAGTGGGGGT
>JAQQSK010012863.1:0-11702 GCA_028658325.1 Potorous gilbertii | reverse complement strand
GTGACTGAGCTATCATTTCCCCACTCTTCTGGGAAGGTAGTTATTTGGTAGCCAGTGCAACTGACTACCTATACACCTCAGGTTCGAGTTTCAGCACCTTTAAAAGAGACAGATGCTGATGCCCATTCCTAAGTCCCATGAATCAATTGTCTAGGTCAGTCAGTAAATAAACATTTATTAAGTACCTATGATGTGCCAAAAACTATGCTAAGCAATGGAGATATAAAGAATGGAGAAACAACATGTAAACAACTTTATATTCACAAGCTAGCTAAAAGACAAATTATAGTCAACAGTGGGAAGGCACTAGAAAAAATCTGATTTGGAAAGACATCTCACTGAAGGTGCAATTAAACAAATATTTTTAATTTATGGAATAAAATAAGCATTTTCGTAATACAGTACCATAAAAAAGATGATTGTGCATGAAACTTGCAACTCAACCATGCAAAATTGCTATTCCTTTCAAATATACAGCAAAATTATCCTGTACATTTCTTTTTTCTTCCTTCCCCCATCCTGGAGATGGTTGCCATTAGACACAAATATTTATATACCCATTTATGTGTGTATATATACACACACATATATACATATAGGAGTATGTATATATAATGCTATTCTATACATCTACTCATTCGTTCTTCCTCTGAATTCAGATAGTGTTTTTCTTCATATGTCCTTTATGGATTATTTGAGTATTTATAATGGACAAAATAATTTATTTGTTCAAAAAATAATATTACTATTACTGTATGCTGTGTTATCTTTGTTCGTTCATTTCACTCTTCATTATTTTGTGCAAGACTTTTCATGTGTTTTTCTATAATAACTGAACTTATTTCTTATAGCATAGTAGTGTTCCATCAGAATCATCTACCATGACTTGTTTAGCCATTCCTCTATTGATGAATATTCTGCAATTTTTAGTTCTTTGACACCACCCAGAGAGCTGATACAAACAGTTTAGAACATAATAGGTTCTTTTCCTTTTTCCCTTAATCATTTCTGTAAATAGATGCAGTAGTGCTATTACTGGATGAAAGAGTATAGGTAGCTTAATAACTCTTTTGGGCATAATTCCAGATTGCTCTCTAAAATGGTTGGATCGTTTTACAATTCCACCAACAATGAATTAGTTTTTCCACATCTTTAACATTTATCACTCTCCCCTTCTATCATACTAGCCAAGGGATTGCAATTTTTATCTGTGATTTGAAAGAAGTCATGAAATCTAGTGGGAAACAATAAGGAGGGAGAATATTGGCATGAAGGATGACCCGTAAAAATGGTTGGAATTAGGTGATAGAATGTTTTGTATCAGGAACAGAAGAGGATGCCCTTATATGATAAATGAAGGCATGGAAAGTATAGGAAGACTAGAATGGTAGAGGAGAAAAGGCTAGGTTATGAAGGACTTTGAATGTCAAACATGATTTTATATTTGTTCGAGAGCTATTAGGGAGCCAGTGGAATTTATTGAGCAGGAAGAGTGGCAAAGTCAGACTTCTGCTTTGAAAAGATCACTTTGATAGTTAAATGGAAGATAGACTGAAGTGAGAAGAGGTTTTTGGCAGGCAGACCAAGCAGCAAGATGTTGCGATAATCCAGGTGTGAGGTCATGAACTGCTGTATCAGGATAAACTTGAGATAGAGAGTTGAAAGGTGGTTTATTGTGTTAATATGTGGAAGAATATATCATTATTTGAAATATTTCAAATTTCATTTACTCTATAATACTGTATAATTAAATATCTTTTACTTAGAACTAGTAGTCCTAAGGTTAAACTTTGATTGGATACTGACTCAAAACATGAAGTTTTAGAGATGAAACTTATAATTATGGCCCAGAATGTGAAATGATCAATATAAATTTTACATCTTTTTCTTGTTCCTGTATACACTTAATTGATTTTTTTCCCTGTAACTGTTTTCATTCTGTAATTGCTTAAGTCATAGTTTTTTTTGTCTCTGAACTTGGTTCAGAATTCTCCTGACCTGTAATAGGTTAAATTCAAAAATCCAGCTCTCTTTGTAGTCACTGATCTCTTCTTATGTCAAGAAACTTAACTGATCTTGAAGGATGTATGGGAACACAAGAAAGTCAGGTCTAGTATCTTTATGCCACCAAGATATCCTTCAAAATGTCTGGTTTGCAGTCTAAAATGTCTGGACTGTTACCTTGCACCAGTGCTCAAATATTGAACACTTCTTCATCCCAAGAAAGTAGAAGGAGATTATTGCTAACCACCATTACTAAACTTCCAACCAATAGTAGTGTTCCCTGTGCCTCAACTCTGTAAACAATCATGTTGCCTTCCACCCTATGCTGTCATCTATCCTATTCTATTCTTAGTTTTGTATTCCCAAAACCTAAAAAGTGGAAGCTGTTTGTCTTTGGCATAGAAAAGAGATATGCTGCTGATCCATTTATTGGCAGGCAGGATGCTTTTATTAACAAATGTTATTTTCTTGGAGAATTGACTCAGTTTACCTGAGTCCCTCAAATGATGCTAACTGGCTTTTTTTTCTAGTGCAACTAGCCACACTATTAACATGAATTTAGAAGAGCAAAAGGAGCTCAAAAGAGAGAATGTACTCTTAAGGGTGATTTTGAAAAAGAAAATCTGTTTACTTCGACTTGAAAATTTTCAGGAAAATTTTCAAATAATTGATTCTTTTCAGAATCTAGGACTTCACAGTATTTTATCTTCAGAAAGTCTCTGATTTTTCATTGCTAGATGACATGTTTACAAGGTATTAAATGAATACATTTGTTGAAAGTGAATGAATTGTAGGGCAATGAGGCAAATTATCTAGCGTATGGTACAATCTTGTTTATTATGCCTGCATACGAGTAAAATACAAATATTACAAAACTCTAAAGTATGACAATAGAAAGAGAGTGAGAGAATAGTCAGTCAGGAGCAATGTTAATGGAGTCCAGGACACAGAGATGTGAATGGAATGAAATGGATCCAGAGTTATTATGTGGAAATCTTTCTTACTTCCTCCCCTGAGATGCCATTTTATCACTTCTTCTCAGCGTCTTTCAGTCTAACCTTTTTTTTTTTGACCCAGATTCTCTCTCTGATCTAGGGGCTCATTCAAATAAGGCTTTCTCTGATCACCCTAATGTTTCTCATGTAGTATTATCAGTTTTACAGTGAGAAAATTGCAAGGTCCCTAACTTTCTAAGGGTGCTCTTTTCCCAATTTGAATAGTACTTTCTACTGCTTCACTTGAGCATGTCTTTGTGCTTTTTTCTAACCCTTTCTCACTCTCCTCTGACTTCTGTCACTTTTAGTCCATTACATCCAACATTTTAAATAATGTTCTTATTAACAGAATAGACAGTTATGTCTCTATCGACCTCAAAGGAAACGACATAGTGCTTAGGAGTGAGAGGGGAGAAAATGAGAGCTTGAGGCAAAGCTGATAGAAGTTATTATTTGTAATTTAGAGAAGTAGTGTGGTTTTCCTGCAATGCACACCATTTTTCATGTCTCCTATAAATGAATGTCCCTGACAAGGGGAATTGCCTTGATTGCCCTTGATTTAGATGACCCAGCTTCAGGGTAAGATCTCCAGATACAAGAAATGCCAGTGGAGAGTACAGCAAAGAAGAGTGGACACTATTTTCAGGGAAGGGGACGGATAACTGCTTCAAAGGAAAGACATGTAAACCTTTCTTTAAAAAAAGCTATTAGTTTGGACTGCTAGAAGTTAGCAAGATTTCATAAAGTAAATGCATTTCTCTACTGTATTTATGTCATATTAACAATTTTCACTTTGATCTGTTATTATACAAGTATCTTCTAATTATTAAATAACCCAAGACACATGTTCCATCTTTATCTCTTGCTTTCAGAATCTGTACCTTCCTTAAAGGTACAAATCAAGTCCTATTTCTTCCATGAAAAATTCTTGAAGCCCCATACTAAGATATATTAGTGCTCTACTCCCTTTCAAATGCTCCTGTAACACTTATCTTCTCCTCCTTCCTTTTCTTACGTTGTATTTATATTTTTTTGTTCTCATTGTTTCCTTTTAATAGAATGTGATCTCATACCTACTCCTTAGAGTAATGTCTTATGTGTGGTAGATTCTTAGTGTTTGAGGAATCTGTTGAACATTTCTCAGTGAAAGTTGTTTTAGTTGCATAGCTGTCCCAAATACTAATATTATTATAGAATTCATTATGAGAAGCACTATACCCACAATAGGAGGAGTAATTCAGTGAACAGAGTCCTGGGCCTAGAGTAAGGAAGACCTGGGTTCAAATCCAGCCTCAGATACATGCTAGTTATGTGATCCTGGGCAATTTACTTAGCTTCTGTTTGCCTTGGTTTCTTAATCTGTAAAATGGGACTAATAGTTGCACCTATATCTTGGGGTTATTGTGAGAATCAATGACATAATGTTTGTAAAGCACTTGGCAATCCTTAAAATGCCGTACAAGTGCTAGCTATAATCATCATTGGGGCAGCTGGGTGGAACAGCAGGTAGAATGACAGGCCTGGAGTCAAGAAGACCTTAGTTCAAATCCAGCCTCAAATGTGTTCTAGCTGTGTGACTCTGGGCAAGTCACTTAATGATGTATGCCTCAGTTTTTTGTCTGTAAAATGAACTGGAGAAGAAAATGGCAAGCTGCTCCAGAATCTTTGCCAAAATAACCCCAGATGGGGTCATGAAAAGTTGGACAAGATTGAACATTAACAACAAATGATCACCATCATCATCGTTATCTCTTAAAGTACTGTGTTCAGATCTGGACCTCATATTTTTCAACAAGACCCAAACAAGCTAAAGCCTGTGTGGAAAAACAATATTAAGTGACAACAGGAACAATGAACAACCAAGATCTCTAGAGGGATGGAAAGTTATAGCTATTAAAGTAACTGCAAATGTTTAACCTGGAGAGAAGACATTGAGAAAAGCATAGCAGCTGTGAAATAGAAGCACTAGTATACACAGAAGTTTTAGAGAGACCGTTTGAAGTTTGACATGAAGAAAAACGCTTCCATTTTTCCTTTTATCAGAAGGTTGGATGAAGATGTCATAGATATTTGTACAAGTGACTCTTGCGCAGGTATTGGTTGGATTAGATGATCTCTTAGGATCATTCTCACACTGAGATTCAATCATTCACATGTTCTCTAGTAATTCTTGTCAGTTATCAGATGCTTACCACTAGGATTAAAGACAAACCATGGTGTAGGGTTTAAAGTACCTCAAAACGTCATTCCCATTTGTTTCCAAACTGATTTCACACTATTCCTCCTCACCTACTTTATATTCTAGGTGGCTTACTTGTCTTGCTCAAGATTATTTCCTTTTTTGTCACCATTTCATTGCACAGGTTATCCTCTATGCTTATAATACTTTCTGTCCCCTTTTCTACCTCTTAGAATTCCTAGTTTCCTCCTAGGCTCAGCTCTAATCCTATCTCCTTCTATGGGCTGTCCTCTAAATGTTAGTATCCTATGAAAAATTTCCTTGGCATTTATTTTGTATAGGTCTTGCACTTACTTCTGTGTCATTTGCCCTCTATGGAATGCAGAGCCTTTGAAAGAAGGGAGTATTTTGTTTTTCTCTTTGTAACTTTATAATTCAGTAAAATGCCATTTTATGTACAAGAAATTAAAAATCAGAAAGGAAAATTCATTTTTCATTCAATTCAATTAAACTAGAAAATTTCAAGTATCTACTATAGGAGCTTGTTGGTCCTAGGGATAAAAATATTACACAGTCATTGCCTTCTGTCATCTTACAGTAGCTTATTGTATTCACGTATACATGTATATAGATAAATTTAACTATATTCTTGTATTGCACATGTGATTTCATTGGTATGAGGAATTCCTCATAATTTTCTTTCTGGCTACACTACTACTACCTGTTTCTGGCTACACTCCCCATTAGTGTCATTTTTAATTCCTCCACAGTCATATTCGGCACCGTGATTTAATATGTAGTGGTCCCTTTGTTCTTGATACTGACAATGATTAAAAAAAAATACTTGTGTCAATATTTTCCAGTTTATTCTGTCATTAGTCCTTCTATTTTCATCTTGAATGCCTTGATCACCATTTGGGGAGTTCTACTCTAGTTGTTTGACACATTTCAAATTCACTCTTGTCCATAAGGCTATCTATCCTCACTTTGTCCAATGTCTTTTAGAAATTATGGTACACTGTATATCAAAGCCTTGTATTTATCTAGTAAACATGCAGAATAAAATCAAAGTGACATTAGGTTATTCTGACAGTATTTACTCATGATGGATTCATGGGAGTCATCATTTTACTATCTAAAGTTTGAGAAACTACTTTTAAAAAATAATATTCTAGGATTTAGCAGCAACACTTCAAGTTCAGTGATTTGCAGTACAACTTCTCATTTGACTTCATTTTTGGGGAGAAATTATTGACTTTTATATTTCTTCAATCATTTTTGAGACATCTATCCCTTTGTGATTTTTCAAAGATCCCATATAATATTTCTTTCAATTCCACTTAATTTGGAGCTGGAGATGTAACCATACTGAGGGCAACTAAGAGCTGTCTTAAAATTCTTCCTAATCTCTCAAACTTCTAAAACTTTTCGTTCTTCAGTCTCTTAAAATCTCATGGCTATAACTCCATATGACTTTGACCATGTGGAGGGATGTTATCATGCTCTGTATCTTGCCATTACCCATAAATATTCCACTCCTTTCATTAAAAATTCTGATATTCCTCTCTATGATCCCCCCCTACATCTTTTCATTTTTTCTCTTTGACTTATTTCCCTCCAAACCCTCTTCCTGACTTTCTTTAGACTTCAAAATCATGTCCTTTCCATTGTTGAATCATCCTGGAATTTCCTAGCCTACCACCCCAATGTCCCTCTGGTATAACCCTCAGAAAGACTTACCTCCTCCCACTGAAGAGTTCCTACATTTTGTGAATGGACCCAGGAAAGTCTCCCTCCAAATCCTGTTTCGGACTTTTTGTAGACTTTAAAGCCACGATTATTACCTTAATCTTCCTAATCACCTTTTTTCAGTTCCATTTGTGTGTTTTCTTTGCCTCACTGAAATTCAAGTTAAATGACAGCAGATACTATATTCACTTGTATTTGTATCCCCAGCACTTAGTACAGTTCTTAACACATAGTAAGTAATAATTCCTTACCTTCCTTCCTTCCTTCCTTCCTTCCTTCCTTCCTTCCTTCCTTCCTTCCTTCCATCTCTCCTCAGGCTCTCCCCAGGCTCCAGGATTGATAGTTACAACTCTACCACCTTATTTCTCAATCGATAACATTTAACTCAGTACAAGAAAGTTCTCTCCTCACAAGCTTCTCTTCTGATGAACTGTTATGTGCTTTGTGTTTTTCACTAAGCTTCCCAAACACTTTAGTGTGTTTCTACCAATACACATAATTGTATTCCTGAAGCAATTCTTATGGGGGAAAATGTCATATGCTGCAGGCAGCAGGAAACCCCTTGGGTTAAGTGTGCTTTTCTATCCTTGAAACTTTTTAGTCCTAAGTCATATTCAGTAGAATGAGAATGATACTTATAGATTATAAAGATGTCACTTTGTGCTTGTTCCATCTTCATCTTCTTGGTGCCATGTTTTAAAAATTATTTCTGTAACCACTAGTTGATTTAAAGAACTGAATACCTTAAAAACAGCTTTCAGAATTGCATCATTATAAGCATGTTAAGGAAAACAAAAATCTGACCTTCCTGAAAGTTTTAAAAATTGTAGTATTTAGAGCTTGAAAAGGCCATAGAGATCATGTATTTCATTCTGTGATTGGCTTAGTACCTGGCACATAGTAAGTAGGTAGTTAATAAATAGTTAACAAATTATTGACTTGTTTCAATTTCATTTCCTTAATTTTATAGTAAGCATTTATTCCAAGATCATACAGATAGTAAATAGCTGAATTTGTATTCAAATCCATATCCCAGACTCAAAGCTGAATATTCTTTCCATGGTACTAGACTGCCTCTGTTGGCTAGAAGGACTTGCAATATCCCTTCTTCATAGTTGCCATAATAAAAATTAGATTTAGAAAGTTGCATTAGAAAATAGATTTGTTTCTGAATATGCATATGGTACATTTGAACAATTGGACACCTAAGATTTGTAACCCAGTTGTATATTGGTTTTCAAACATAATAATTTACATTTTTCCTCACACTTTATAGGGTTTTATTTTTTTCCAATTACATGTAAAGATAGTTTTCAACATTCACTTTTATAAGATTTTGAGTTCCATTTTTCTCCTTCCCTCCTCCCTGCTCCAAGATGGCAAGCCTTTGATATAAGTTCTACATGTATAATCATATTAAACTTATTTCCATATTAGTCAGGTTGTGAAAAAAGAATCAGGTCAAAAGAAAAAACCAATACAAATAAAAAAAGACAAAAAAGGTGAAAACAGTATGCTTCAATATGCATTTAGACTCTAGAGTTCTTTCAAGGGAAATGGACAGCGTTTTAGATCATGAGTCTTTTGGAATTGTTTTAGATGAGTGTATTGCTAAGAAGAACTTACTATCACAGTTAATCATCACACTATTTTGCTATTACTGTGTAAAAAGTTCTCCTGGTTCTGCTCACTTCACCCAACATCAGTTCATAAAGTCTTTCCAGGTTTTTCTGAAATTTGCCTGCTCATCATTTCTTATAGCACAATAGTATTTCATTACATTCATATACCACAACTTGCTTAGCCATTCTCCAATAAATGGGCATCCCCACAATTTTTGATTCTCGTTCACCACAAAGAGAGTACCTATAAATACTTTTTATACATATAAATCCCTTTCCCTTTTTATGATCTCTTTGGGATATAGACCTAACAGTGGCAGGATCAAGAGGTATGGATAGTTTTATAGTCCTTTGGTTATAGTTCCAAATTGCTCTCCAGATTGGTTGGATTGGTTCAGAACTCCAGAAATAATGCATTACTGTTTGAATTTTCCCATGTCTTCTCCAAAAATTGTCATTTCCCTTTTCTGTCACATTAGGCAATCTGCTAGATGTGATATGGTACCTCAGAGTTACAATTTGCATTTCTCTAATCAATTTGTGATTTAGAGCACTTTTTCATATGACTATACGACTTTAATTTCTTCATCTAAAAACTTTCTGTTAATATCCTTTGAAAATTTATCAACTGGGCAATGACTTGTATTGTTATAAATTTGACTCAGTTCTCTATATATTTGAGAAATGAGGCCTTTATCAGTGATATTGACTGTAAAAATTGTTTCCCAGCTTTCCTTCTAATCTTGGTTGCCTTGGCTCTATTTGTCCAAAACCTTTTTAATTCAATGTAACCAAAGTTATCCATTTTGCATTTCATAATGTTCTCTATCTCTTATCTGAGCATAAAGTCTTCCATTCTTCATAGATCTAACAGGCAAAGTCTCCTAATTTGCTTGTGGTATCACGCTAAGTCATGTACCCATTTTGACCTTTTCTTGGTGGATGGTGTGATGTTGGTCTCTTCCTCATTTCTGCCAAACTGTTTTTCAGTTTTTCCAACAGTTTTTGTCAAATACTGAGTCTTTGGGTTTATAAAACAATAGATTAGTATAATCATTGGTGACTATGTCTTGTGTACCTAATCTTTTCTACTGATCCACTTCTCTATTTCCAGCCAACACTAGTTTTGATTGTTGCTTTACAATATAGTTTTAGATCTGGCATGGCTAGTACACTTCCCTTTTCATTTTTTCATTAATTCCTTTGATATTCTTGACATTTTGTTCTTCCATATGAATGTTGTTATTATTTTTTCCAGCTCTATAAAATAACTTTAGGTAATTTGATTGGTACTGAATAAGTAAATTAATGTAGTTGGAATGGTGGTTACTGTTATATTATCATGGCCTACCCATGAGCAATTGATATTTTCCCCGTTGTTTAAATCTGACTTTATTAGTGTGAAAAGAATTTTGTAATTGTGTTCATACAGTTCCTGTGTTTTTCTTGACAGGTAGACTCTGAATATTTTATATTGTGTACAGTTACTTTATTTATTTTCCATTTTTTGGTATTTATTTAATATTTAATTTTCCCCAGTTACATGTAAAACCAATTTTTAACATTTGTTTTCAAAACTTTGAGTCCTGAATTCTCTCCCTTCCTTCCCCTCTCCACCATTGAGAAGGCAAGCAATTCCATGCAGGTTATACATGTGCAGTCATGCAAACATTCCATAATAATTATGTTGTTCAAGAAAAAAAACCCTCAAAAAAATAAAAATTTCTTCAATCTGTATTCAGACACCTTCAACTCCCTCTCTGGAGATGGATAGCATTTTGCATCCTAAGTCCTTCAGAATTATCATCAATCATTTCACTGCTAAGAACAGCCAAGTTATTCAGAACTAATCAGCCTAGAATATTGCTATTGCTTTGTACCCAAAAGATTTCCCTTTGCATCAACCCATGTAAGTCTTTCTAGGTTTTTCTGAGAGCATCCTGCTCATCATTTCTTATAGTACAATAATATTCCATCATAATTACATACCACAACTTATTCAGCCATTTCCCAATCGATGTGTATTCCCTCAATTTCTAATTCTTTACTTCAAGAAAAAAGCTGCTATAGTTTTGTACATATGTGTCATTTTCCTTTTTATTAAAATCTTTTTTGGGATAGTGGTGGTATTGCTATGTCAAAAAGTATGCATGGTTTTATGGCCCTTTGGACATAGTTCCAAATTGCTCTATAGAATGTTTAATCAATTCACAGCTCTGACAACAGTATTATTTGACTAATTAATTAATCAGTTAATTAACAATATTAATGACCCATTTTTCCCACATCCCCTCCTTTTTCTGTCCTATTATCTAATCTAATAGCTACAAGTTAGTACCTCAGAATTATTTTAACTTGCAGTTCTCCTACAGTTATTTTAAATGGAATTTCTCTTTCTATCTCTTGCTGCTGGGCTTTGTGAGTATTATATATAAATGCTAATGATATATGTGGGTTTATTTCATATCCTGTGACTTTGCTAAATTTGTTTATTACTTCAATCAGTTTTTTACTTGATTCTCTAGGATTCTCTAAGGATACCATCATATCATCTACAAAGGGGATAACTTTGTTTCCTCATTGCCTTTTCAGATTCTTTCAATTCCCAGTACAGTACTGAATAATAGAGGTGATAACAAGAATCCTTGTTTCACACCTGATCTTGTTGGGAAAGTTTCTAGTTTATCCTTACTATATATTGCTTGCTGATGATGTTAGATAAATACTACCTATTCTTTTAAGGAAAACTCCATTTATTTCCATGCTCTGTAGTGTGTTTCTATTAGGAATACATACTGTGTTTTGTCAAAAACTTTTTCAGTATCTATTGAGATAATCATATGATTTCTGTTTTATTATTGATATAATCAATTATGCTGATAGCTTTCCTAATATAGAATCAGCCTTGCATTGTTGGCATAAATCCTGCCGATCATAGTGTATTATCCTGATGATAAATTGTTCTAATCTCTTTGCTAATATATTATTTAAATTTTTCTCATCAATATTCATTAGAGAAATTGATCTACAATTTTCTTTCTGTATTTTGCTGGTTTAGGTATCAGTAACACATTTTTGTCAGAAAAAGAATTTGGTAGGACTCTGTCTATTTTTCTAAATAGTTTATATAGTACTGGAATTAATTGACTTGCA
>JAQQSK010012862.1:0-11702 GCA_028658325.1 Potorous gilbertii | reverse complement strand
GAATCACCTACCCAGCAAAACTGAGTATAATACTTCAGGGGAAAATATGGTCTTTCAATGAAACTGAGGACTTCCAAGCATTCTTGATGAAAAGACCAGAGCTGAAAATAAAATTTGACTTTCAAACACAAGAATGAGAAGAAGCATGAAAAAGTAAACAGCAAGGAGAAGTCACAAGGGACTTACCAAAGTTGAACTGTTTACAATCCTATATGGAAAGACAAATCTTTCAGTATATGGGTAGTTGGTGGTATTACACACACACACATACAAAAAGCCATTGAGGAGAAGAACGTTTTCAAAAGCAGAATTAGCCAAATGGAAAAGGAGGTCCAAAAGCTCACTGAAGAAAATAGTTCTTTAAAAATTAGAATGGAACAAATGGAGGCTGATGACTTTATGAGAAACCAAGAAATCACAAAACAAAATCAAAAGAATGAAAAAATGGAAGATAATGGGAAATATCTCATTGGAAAAACAACTGACCTGGAGAATAGATTCAGAAGAGAGAATTTAAAAAATAGGGGACTACCTGAAAGCTATGACCAATAGAACCAGGGGGCAAAATAAATATTGAAGGAATCCACTGATCACCTCCTGAAAGAGATCCAAAAAGAGAAACTTCTAGGAATATTATAGCCAAATTCCAGAGTTCCCAGGTCAAGGAGAAAATATTGCAAGCAGCTAGAAAATCAATTTGAGCATTGTGGAAATACAATCAGGATAAGACAAGATCTAGCAGCTTCTATATTAAGGGACTGAAGGATGTGGAATATGATATTCCAGAAGTCAAAGGAACTAGGACTAAAACCAAGAATCACCTACCCAGCAAAACTGAGTATAATACTTCAGGAGAAAAATGGTCTCTAAAGGAAATAGAGGACTTTGAAGCATTCTTGATGGAAAGACCAGAGCTGAAAAGAAAATTTGACTTTCAAACACAAGATTCAAGAGAAGCATGAAAAGGTAAACAGGAAAGAAAAATTATAAGGACAAGTTGAATTGTTGACTTTCCTACATGAAAAGGCAATATTTGTAAATCTTGAAACTTTTTTCAGTATCTGGCTAGTTGGTGGGATTACACACACACACACACACACACACACACACACACACACACACAGAGCACAGGGTGAGTTGAAAAGGATGGATTTATATCTAAAAAAATGAAACTAAGGGGTGAGAGAGGAATATATTGGAGGGAGAAAGGGGAAAATGGAATGGGGCAAATTATCTCTCATAAAAGAGGCAAGTAAAAGACTTTTCCATGGAGGGGAAAAGGGGGGAGGTAAGAGAGAAAACATGAAGCTTACTCTCATCACATTTGACTCAAGGAAGGAATAAAGTGCACACTCATTTTGGTATGAAAACCTATCTTACAACACAGGAAAGTGGGAGAGAAGGGGATAAGCAGGATGGGGGGATGATGGAAGAGAGGGCAATGGGAGGAGGGAGCAGTTAGAAGTTTATACTCTTGGGGAAGGACAAGGTCAAAAGAGAGAATAGAAGAAATGGGGGGCGGGATAGGATGGAGAGAAATATAGTTAGTCTTACACAACTTGAATATCATGGAAATCATTTGCAAAACTACACAGATATGGACTATATTGAACTGCTTGCCTTCCCAATGTGGATAGGTGGAGAGGGAGGAAGGAAGAGAAGTTGGAACTCAAAGTTTTAGGAACAACTGTTGAGTATTGTTCTTGCATACAACTGGGAAATAAGAAATACAGGTAATGGGGTATAGAAATTTATCTTGCTCTACAGGACAAAAGAGAAGATAGGGATAAGGGAAGGGAGGGATGTTGGATGGGAGGGCTGTTTGGCGATAGGAGTAATTAGAATGCTTGGGGTGGGGGAGGGGAGAAAATTTGGAAATAATTTTGTGGAAGTGAATGTTGAAAACAAATAAAAAAATTCATTCAGAATAAGCTGAAATGAGTAAAATGGAAAATGTTTAAAGTTTCTGTGCTAATAATAGTAGAAGTATCACACTACAAAAAATTGCAACTGACAAGAAAATGCAAGAACTAGGAAGAAAAATTAAAATATCTCTGAGTGGTTGTTATTACATGTTCTTAAAAGAGTAAAAGATGACAGAGTTGATCAGTGGTTGATATTGGTGGTTGTGATAATTGTAGTTTCATTTACAACAGAGAATTCTTTGGCTGGCAGCTTCCAGGACTGAGCTGTCTGGAGAATATTGATATCTCTAGGGTTCTGGTAGCATGGGCTTTTTCTATCAAGGTCTGAGGAGAGACAGTGATCAAGATACAATGATAGTATATTTTTTTTGTAGTAGAATTATAAAGATGATAGAGGATTAGGGTTCTATCAATTAAGAAATGACTAAAAACTTGTGGTATGTGAATATAATCAAATATTACTGAGCCATAAGAAAATATATAGATGAGAAATTCAGGAAAATGTAAGATTTTATAAGGAAATATGAAATGAAGTTGGTCATTCCAGGAAATAAATACTAAAACTGAATATGGTAATGCAAATTAAAACCCAACTGTTTAATAATCAATGTTGGTGCCATTTATTGATGAAACAACTAGCTAGTTATAGTAGAGAGCTAGAGGGAATATGAATGCAGAATGTGATAGGCACTGTCAGATGTCTTTTCTTTGCCAGCGTTGCTTAAATATTTTTATTTGTTTCAAGGAAGGAAAGATCCTAATGGGAGCAGGGAAGAACAAATGGAAAGTTAGAGTGAAATAACTGGGGCAAAAAAACAAAAGCAGAAATAAATGTTTTAAAAATCATGAATCAGATTTCTGTTAAGAAGATTGAGTGGAAGTTTGATATAAATACAATGCAACTTCATCAATTCAAAATAGCAAGCAATGGACTGTGTAAACAATAAAAAGCAAATAATTCCTCACAAATTCCCAGGGAAAATTCAGCAGTCTATAGAAGAAAAACATCTTACTATAATGATGATAACAGCTGACATTTATTTAAAAATAGCTTTAAATTTTGCAAAGCACTTAAGTATCATGGGGTAAAGAATATGTGGAGAAATCACTGAAATGGCACAATTCTATAATAACAAAAACACCAGAAAAGTGTGGAATGTTCATATAAGCTTAGTGGTTGAAAAGATCTAATAAAAGAATTAAAGAGATAATGAGTGAAATTGGATTACATAAAGCAAATCTAGAAGAAGAATTTATGATTTATAAAAGAATTTGGGAAATACTAACACAGCAATGAAACCATAAGAAACAGAATAGAAAACATGGAAGTTAAAAAAGAAATAACATGATAAGAATTATTAGGATCCATCACAGGAAAATGAGAAGATGCAAAGGAAATTGATCGAGAAGATAGAACTCAAAGAAGCAATATAAAAATCAATGGCCTCTCATGAAAACAGAGAATCAAAAGATAAAAGTTTGAGAGCAGAAAGCAACCTCAGTAGTTATCTAGGTCAACCATGTCCAAAAAAGAATCCTCACCACACTATATTCAATATGTGATGTCATCTAGCCTTTCTTTGAAGATCTGATCATCCAATTTCCCCTAGCTGATTCCTCCACCTTTTGAAAGATGAAATATGATTATGGCAAATCAAGAAGTGATTAGCTGCTTTATTATTGATAAAGAGAAAACTATATAGTATATCTATAATATATGTCTGGATAATTGGATTTTCTCTACTAGTATGGTATCATTCATCTCTGATAGGTTTATAATCTGCTTCCTGATCTCATCCATGTTATTCTTCTGTCTGCATAGCTTCCACTAATAAAAATACATGTGTATCTCCTTTCATTGATCTTCATCAAAATTTTCTTCATTATGTTCCTCCCATTTGATTTGCAAATTTCATCATGTAGGTATGCTATTTTATATCCTGTGTCACCTCTAGCCCTTTTTTCTCTGCTGTTTCTTTTGACTAAGGTGTTCCCATCCAGCGTGATATTTCCATGGATTTCTTTTCAACAAATCTTAATACTTGTGAGACCAAATATGCCTCCTTGGAAGAGGAACTTTAATTTATCTTTCTTGATAACGAAACTATTTGTTGTTGTTGTTTGTTCTTCATTCTTGAAGAGGACCATGACATCAGGGGCCGTGATGCATGCCATGGTTTTCAAGTGAATTGAATTTAAGTGAGGGAGAGCTGTGCAAAGTCACCAGTCTTGCTTTCTCCTCCAGGGCCATCTGGTTCCAGTGGCAAGCTATAGATCAGGACTACTGGAGATGGCCCTGGATGAAGACCTAAACTATGAAGTATGAAGCATATGTCAATAGGCATAGATTTTACTTGAGCATTTACTTGAACAATATCTATGAGTCTGTCCTCTGTGAGCCTCCAGGTAGTTAATGTTATTCTTCTTCCTTCACCATAACTAATTTTATTGGTACCTAAACTGGGTGATATACACAGATAATTTTCTCATTTCCTCATAATTTTTTTTTGGCTAAAAATCTTTTGATTAGACTTTCAAGACATCAGAAAAAAATATATTCTTAGCACTCTGTTTTAGGTGAACACGATCCCTGAACAAGAGCAAGTCATTCCCATGATTTATGAAGTCCAGATTTCAAAATCCAGTTTTAAACCAGATGCCTTTTTGGATTAGTTCTCTTCTACATTTGTTGCATGTAAATCTGAGCAGAAATTTAAACTCCATTTGTGCCCACCTCTGGCCTTCAGCTTCTTGACTAAGGCTTTATTAGGCAATGTTTTTTAAACTCATTTTGCCTATATCACTCTGCCCGTGTGAGTCAACAAAAATAGGTAGTAATCACTTATTTTGACAATTGGGAATCTGTTATATCAAGCTGTAGAAAAATGAAAGAATTTTCTAAGTTTTATGTTATTAAGTAGACAAATATTTCGCTGTTCTTGCCCACTGAGTCAGAAAATACAACCGATTTTATCTTCTTCACATTTTTTGGAATTCTTACTACTTCTATCAAGAATATCACCATTCTTCCAGGTACCCAGTCAGCAACCTTGAAATCATCTATTGATTTGTGAAATCTTGCCATTTCTACCTCTACATCTCTCATATATATTCTTTTTTTTTCTTTCCTACCCATAGCCACTAGCCTAGTTCAGATTCTCATTGTTTCTGACTGGAATATTATAATAGCCTCTAAATTTGTCTCTTTACCTCCTTTCTCCCATTTCAAATTTATACCACACAAAACTATGAAGGTGCTAATTCTAAAGGACACATCTGACCATTAAAGCCTAAACAATCCCTTATTGTTTCCAGGATCAAATACTAACTCCTCAGTTTGACCTTGAAAACCCTTCATAACCTGACGCCAACTTACCTTTCAAGAGTTACTATATTTTAGTCCCATCTATGCTCTCTTTAATCAAGACAAATTGTTGTTTTCATTCCTCTGGCATGATATTTCATTCTTCATCTTTTTATCTTTATGTTCTTCGGGAATGAAATGCACTTGCTCCTCAACTTTCTCTCCCAGAATTCCTAGCTTACTTCAGAGTCAGCATAAATGCTACCATCTAAACAAAGCATCTCCTTATTTTCTCTCCACCATTAGCTTCCTACCAAAATTTCCTTGGAATTACTTTATTTCAAGAAATGGTAAATATTGTCAAGGGGTTATGTAATGTGGGGGAGAAGAGAAAGCTCATGGAGAGTAATTTTTTTTAAATTTTCTCAGCAATTTAGAGCTTGGAACAGGGTTGTGTGGGAGTTTTGAGGCTTGAGGAGAGAAGAAAAGGTCTGAAACAGTTACTATAAGAAAGGGATAGAGAATCAACTAAGCAGTAGGAGATAGTTGGTCTTCCTGCAATGACGTTGCAGTTGAGATTGGATAACAAATTTGTTATGACTTGAGGACTTTGCATACTACCTGTCTTCCTCTAGCTCTGTTTAGCATCAGGTAAGTAGGAATAGAGAAGGAACTGCAGGCCAAGTCAGACTTCCAGTCAGCCTAGTAGTTCAGGTTTGAGATTGAAGCAGTCATAGACTATCCAACCATTAACTAAAAACAAAGTTTACTTAGCTTTATTATGGAAAGAATAATCATCAAGGATAGATACAATACTATTTCAAGCAGACATAATGGAATAACTACTAAGTCTGAGGGGCCCAGATTCCTTGAAGACTAACCTTGTTGATCTTAGGTAACCAAGAAACCAACTCAACAGTTATAAGGGTGGGGAACCTGTGGCCTGCAGGCCACAAGTGGTGCTCTAGGTGCTCAAATGTGGTCCTTTGACTGAATATGAACTTCACACAACAAACCTCCTTACTCCTGGTTTAGGTCTAAGCACCCTGGATCATTTGAGTCTTGGGAACAATTTCCTTGCATTTAAGTAGAGTAAAAAATTAAAAAGTAATCATAATCTTTACTCTATAGTGGGGATGCTGGTTGGTATTGATTCTGGTATAAGGTAGATAGTGAGAGTACTCCAGGGTTAGGTTTCGACAAGGCAAGAGGGTGATAAGAACAAAGAACCAATAGATTTGGGAGTAGAGGATAATGTGGAATTGAATTGGTAAACTACAGGCTTAAGTAGAAAGAAGGAATGGGAGGGGTTATGGCCTGAGAGAATATTGAGGAATGAGAGAATAGAGTAAAAATGAAAAATAGGTTTAAAGGGAGGATTAGGAAAAGTGAAAGAAGGAATTTTAGGTGGTCATCAAATAATTGCGTATCAGCATCTATTATTATAGATCAACTGTTGGTGGTGAGAAGAAGAAGGAGGCACTCAATCCTGTGTGTGGCTGAGATGGAATAAAAGAGTAGGTTGTAGTAATTGACTAAAGTGAGGAACCAGCAAATTAGAGTGTTTGAGAGAAGAACAATATGTGTTTTTAAATAGATTTTATTGATATATTTTGTTTTCTCATCATCTGGATTTTCCTCTGTATTCTACCCTTCCCCCTTACAGAGAAATTCAAATAATTATGGATTTTTTACATAAATAAAAGGAAAAGGAGAGAAAACAAATTTAGAAAACTCAATATACTGAAAAAAAAGTCTGGCATTATATTCAATGTTCCACATCCATGGAGACCACATGCCATTCTTCCCACCCACTCCACCTCTGCAAAAGACAAGGATAAATATCATTTTATACAGTTTTTAAGATATTTTTAAAATAATTTTGCTACATTAATTTTCTTACAACCTGTATTGAAGCTGTTTATTTGGACTTTCTTTTCTCCAATGTGTATTTTAACTTCATTAGTGTACCACAAAAAAATTAAGTTTGTGCATTCTACATGTTACAAACTACAGGTAATTCTTTAGCATATGGTAAGGTGAAATTTCTATTTTATAGAAATGACAAATCAGAAAACTTGGTCAATATATTTCCTGAGGCCTTGAATTTATGGACCATTGAAATTTCCTTCAGGAGTGTCTAAAAGAAATATTTTCTAAATTTGTGACTTCATCATTTCCAAAACAAGGAATTTCAGAAATCTCATTACCTCTGACCAATCTGCCTTCTCTTCACTTGTATTGTTTCCTGTCATCTCTTCTAACCAAACCTAGGATCACAAAGATTTAGGACTAGAACAGACTTTTGATATTACCTATCCTCATTTCTGAATTTTACAAATGAGAAAACTCAGGTCCAGAGAGACTACAGATTAACCAACATTATACAAGTTGGGAAAGAGCAGAGGTGAAATTTGAACCAAAAACTTGGCTTCAAATCTGGTTCTCTTTCTACTCTACTATTCTTCCCTGTTCCCTCAAGTATTTCTGTCCTCATAGGATTGTTGTGAGCAAAGCACTTTTGAAATATATTTTGCTTGATAATATAAATGTGAGCTGCTGTTATTTATCAATGAGAAAATATCATGTGATATGCATGGAATTTTACTTTATTAAGATTTTGAAGGGGAGTAGTTGGATGTTAGAATTTATTTGCCCAATGATACAATTAGTGTCATTTCTATTTGAGTAGTGAGTTGGACCATCAAATTCTAGCCCCAGGAGTAAGTCTTTTTAGTGAGTGCCAGAGTACCAGAAAGGGAATATTTCCATTGGAATGACTCAGACCACTCACCAAATATTTACATATCCTTTCACACCCTTAACTCTGAAATGAGGAATTTGCAACCTGGAGATTTTCCAACATCACTTCAATTCCTTCACTCTTCGGAATTCACAACCAAAATCCTTTCAGAAAATGTAGACTCAACCTGATTAGCAACCTCAAGACCATTTAAGAGCAAGGCCATGAAATAAAGTAACTCAAAGTGTTGCTCAGCAGTTTATTGTCTATTTGTCATAGGATATGTATGGCATTCACAATGAATGACGTCTATCCAAGTGGTTTGGGTGACTTGCCTTGGACCTAGGACTGAGATTTTAGAAGTTCCCTCCATTCATGCTGAACTTTAGCTTATGGTTGGAGAAGACTTGAAACCACTCTGAGGCACTGATAAATGAATAAATAAAAAATGATATATTTATTTTTAATATAATAATATATAATAAAGATAAATAATACGAATAAATAAAAAATAAACTGATAAATGAAAAAAACTTTGATAAAGGAAACCATGTGATTTTCCTTAGTCCTTACCTTCTTTCTTATTATGTGATCATTCCTAAATGCACCATGAAGTCCTTGGTTTGCCTTGGACCAAGCACATTGCTTATATTCCCCAGAAAAGCTGTCACCTGATGTTTTACCTAGTTGAGTCATGACCTTCCTGCAACTTCAGAGAGAAGAAAACTAGAATCATACAATGTCAAGGAGAAAGAGAATGACAAAATTCAGAAAAGGAAGGGATAATCAGTGGCACTAAATGCTACAGACACATCAAGATGAAGAAGAACTCAGAAGAAGCCATGTCATTTTTTACAACTAGAAGATTAATAGGTATCTATAAGAATGAAGTTTCTATAGTGGGAATGTAAATCTAGAGTTCACTAATAAAGTGTGTAAAAGAAATTAATTTGGAGGGTACAGCCAATATGGCAGAGTCAAACCAGGGACTTACTTGAGCTCTCACCCAACCCACTCCAAATAACTGTAAAAAATTACTCCAAACAAATTCTAGAGCTTTAGAACCCATAAAATGGTGGAGTGAAAGAAATCTCCAGCCCAAGATGTCCTGGAAGGTTGACAGGAAGGGACTATCATGCTAGGCTAGGAGAAGAGCACAGTTCAACTATACTGGCATAGCCTCAGGGGACTGAATCATTTGCAGCTGTGGCGGTTTCCAAACTTTTTGGCCCACAAACGCCAAAGATAACATAGAAACTCAGTGAGAAAATTCTGTCAAACCTGGGTGAGAGAGGAGTATGGTCCAGCCCCAGACACTGGGTGGTAGAGGTGATAGTGGCAGTGGCAGCAGCTACAGGAGTGGCTGCTTCCAGAACTCCTAGCCTTCACATGGTGTGAGGATTCAGAGACTAATCAAAGGGGGAGTGCAGGGATCTCTTTGCTGGTGCTAAAATAGGATTCCCTTTCTTTGCCCATGCTTGGGTCTGATTCACTGATCAGGGTGGTGGTTCTGGGGCAAGGAGGAGCACTGGTATGACAAAGCTTGTGGCTGCAGTGGAGCCAGTTTCAAAGAAGAAAAGAGTGCTTGTGGTCACTTAAAAACCATAACACAGGCCAGGAAAGGAATAAAAACCTCTCTTTTAATCATACCATCTTGGAAGAACTGAAAATTGACAGGGCCCTAAAAGTATTTCTGAAAACAGTTGCACAAAACCTGTGAAGTTTGGCACAGGATACTACACTATGACACACTAGAAGCAGAGTCCTACCTTGGAAAGTTAGAAAGTCAAATATTTGGATGGGGAAATGAGCAAACAGCATAAAAAACTCAGAATATAAAATCTTACTTCGGTGACAAAGAAGATCCAAACATACACAAAAACACCTTAAGAAATAGACTAAACCAAAGGGCAAAAAAGTCAATGAAAAGAAGAATGCCCTAAAAAGTAGTAGTGGTCAAATGGAAAAGGAAGTACAAAAGTTCATTGAAGAAAAGAATTCCTTAAAATTAGAATGGAGCAAATGGAAGCTAATGACTTAATGAGAAATAAAGAAATTATAAAACAGAAACAGAATAAAAAAATAGACAACAATATGAAATATCTCATTGGAAAAACACTGACCTGGAAAATAATCGAGGAAATACAATTTTACAATTATTGGACTTCTTGAAAGCCATGATCAAAAAAAGAGCCTAGACATCATCTTTCAAGAAAGTATCAAGGAAAACTACACTAATATTCTGAAACCAGAGGATAAAATAGAAATTGAAAGAATCCATAGATCAGTTCCTGAAAGAGATTTCCAAAGTAAAATTCCTGGGATTATTGTAACAAAATTCAAGAGTTTCCAGGTCAAGGTGAAATTATTGTAAGCAGCCAGAAAAAAATAATTCAAGTATTATGGAAACATAGTCAGAATAACACAATATTTAACAGCTTCCAAATTAAGGGACTGAAGGTTGTGGAATATGATATTCCAGAGGTAAAAGGAACTAGGATTAAAGCCAAGAATCACCTACCCAGCAAAACTGAGTATAATACTTTGGGGGGGTGGATGGAATGGGCATTCAATGAAATAGAAGACTTTCTTTTTTTTTCTTTTGTTTAGTTAATTTATTTATTTAACTTTTTACATACATTTGCACAAAATTTTGGATTCCAAATTTTCTCCCCATTTGTCCCTTCCTCATACCCCATATCACCGAACATTCTAATTTCCCGTATCACCAATCTGCCCTCTCTTCTATCATCCCTCCCTTCCCTTGTCTCCATCTTCTCTTTTGTCCTGTAGGGCCAGATAACTTTCTATTCCCCATTACCTGTGTTTCTTATTTCCTAGTAGCAAGAACAATACTCGACAGTTGTTCCTAAAGTTTGAGTTCCAACTTCTCCCTATCCCTCATTCAGTATAGGCCATATTTGTGTAGTTTTGCAAGTGACTTCCATAATAGTCATGTTGTGTAAGACTAACTATATTACCCTCCATCCTATCCTGTCCCCCATTGTTACTATTCTCCCGTTTGATCCTGCCACTCTCCAAGAGTGTTTATTTCAAATAGCTCCCTCCTCCCATTGTCTTCCCTTCCATCATCCCCCCTATCCTGCTTATCCCCTTCTCCCCCACTTTCCTGTAGTGTAAGATAGGTTTTCATACCAAAATGAGAGTACATTTTATTCCTTCCTTTAGTCGAGTGTGATGACAGTAAAATTCATGATTTTCTCTCACCTCCTCTCTTTTTCCCTCCACTAAGAAGTCTCCTGCTTGCCTCTTCTATGAGAGATAATTTGCCTGATTCCATTTTTCCCTCTCTCCTCCCAATACATTTCTCTCTCACCACTTAACTTCATTTTTTAAAGATATGATCCCATCCTATTCAATTCCCTCTGTGCTCTCTGTCTCTGTGTGTGTGTGCATATGTGTATGTGTGATCCCACCAACTACCCAGATACTGAAAAATTTCAAGAGTTACAAATATTGTCTTTCCATGAAGGAATGTAAACAGTTCAACTTTAGTAAGTCCCTTATGACTTCTCTTTGCTGTTTACCTTTTCATTCTCTTCATTCTTGTGTTTGAAAGTCAAATTTTCTTTTCAGCTCTGGTCTTTTTTATCAAGAATGCTTGAAAGTCCTCTATTTCATTGAAAGACCATTTTTCCCCTGAAGTATCAGTTTTTCTGGGTAGTTGATTCTTGGTTTTAGTCCTAGTTCCTTTGACTTCTGGAATATC
>JAQQSK010012861.1:0-11703 GCA_028658325.1 Potorous gilbertii | reverse complement strand
TTTGTCTCTGTCTCTCCCTTTCTATGTCTGTCTCCACATCTGTTTCTGTGTCCCTTTCTCTCTCTATCCTTTTCTGGATCTCTTTCTGTCTCTGTCTCCTTATCTTTCCCTTTGTCCCTTTCTCTGTCTCTCTCTGCCTTTCTCTTTGTCTCTGTTTCTGTATCTGTCTTTATTTGTCTCATTGTTACTCTGTCTTTGCCTTTGTCTTTCCTTTTCACTCCTTTTCTGTCTTTGTCTCTGTTTCTGCTTTTCTCTATCTATGTCTCTGTCTCTATGTCCCTGACTCTCTCTGTCTCCTTGCCTTTATCTGTGTCCCTCAGTCTCTTTCTTTGTCTCTCTGTGACTTTATTTCTGCTAGTGTCTCTCTCTGTCTCTCTCTCCCCCCTTGTCTCTGTCTCTCCTTCTCTCTTTCTCTGTGTCTCCTTGCCTTTATCTCCATCCCTTTGTTTCTGCCTTTGCCTGTCTCCTTATCTTTACCTGTTACTCTCTGTCACTCTGTCTCTGTCTGCCTCTCTCTGCCTTTCTCTTCATCTCTTTCTGTCACTCTTTTTCTGTTTTTGTCTGTCTCTGTCCCTCTACTTCTCTGTATCTTTGTATCTGTCTCTCTGTGTGTCTCCTTGTCTTTATCTGTGTCTCTCTGTGACTCTATTTTTCTCTCTGTCTCTGTCTCTCTGTCTCTGCCTGTGTATGTCTCTCTGTTTGTCTTGTGTCTTTCCTGTCTTCTCTCTGTGTTGCTGTCTCTCTATCTCTGTCTTTGACTTTTTGTCTCTGTCTCTTGTTTCTCTCTATGTATGTGTCTCTAACTCTGTCTCTCTCTCCCCCTCACCTCCCCGCCCCTGGCAATTCTTTCTCAACTAAACAATGGAAAGGGTGATCAAGGATCTGCTCTCCGGGACTGGCAAGACTCTTCTTGAATGCCTTCTCTGAATCTCACTGTTTTCAGTTGCCCCCTAACACACCCCTGGGGAGTCGGGCCATGCAGGAAGATTAGCAGAATAATGAGTTTAGATGATTTGGCGTCCCTCTCTTCTCTCTCTCCCTTTTTTCAGTGGTAATATTGTACCGAATCCAGATCCAGATGCATTGGGTGATACACGGCAGGTTATAGCTAATGACTGATCTCCTTTTCAAATTAACATGCAGATTTCTACTGCCCCTCTCAGTACTGAGGAACAATAAAGAGAGAGATTGGCAGGAAAAATGGGGGGAGAGGATCTGAGTATGTTCTTCTCATCAGACTTAAATCTGAATTTATAAATGAGTAGAGAGGACTTGGTGGGATGGAGAGATGTTTTGGGGAATTATCAAGAGATTTATCACTAAGGTTCTAAAGATTAAGCAGAAGCCTTGTAAATGGACTTATATTGTTGTTTTTTTTAAAATCATAGAACAGTGAATTCTAGAGCTAGGAAGGACCTTAGAAGTCATCAATCCCCTCATTTTACATAGAAGGAAACTGAGGCCCAGAGAAAGAAAGTGATTTGCTCAAATTATGAAATAAGTTAATGGCCAAGCTGAGACCTAGATTATATGTTTTACTGCCCAGGCTCTTATGACATCAATCTGTCAATTTAGGGAAAAGGTGGGAGGACAATAAAGTGAGTTTGGAGGCAGCGCCTGTCAACTGAAGATCAATCAGAAATGAACATAAAACCTCTCTGAAATGACTGGCAGGGAAAACAGAATTCAATTCACACCCAGCTCCTCAAGAACTCTGGTCTGCTCTGTCGAGTGAGCTCTGCTGGGCAGTCTACTCTTTGATTAGTCACATCCACAGGAGGGGGAACCGTGGGAACAGATAATTAAAAACAGCAGATGTCAGTAATAACAAACCCTTACATCCGTACAGTGCATTATACTTCCCAAAATGCTTTCACAGGCCTTGTCTTCCTTGATGAGTTGGAGTAGATGATCCCCCAAATCCCTCCCAGCTCTGACAGCCAATCGTCCTATGATCCGAGAGTACATCAATCTCACAATCATGGGCAGGTGGGAGTGAGGGAATAGTCCAGGCAGGCATGAAAGGAACACTGGCAGGTAATCCCTAGACTTTCCTACTAGAAACTTTCATCTCCCTCTCTCTATTTGGCTCAGTGCTCCTAAATGGAGGAGGGAAGAGAGAGAGGTACCTACCACAGTGGTTTCCATTAGTCCATACTGGGCTCAGATTTTCCCTAATTCTTTTAACTTAAGCATTTCTATTGCTCTCCTCAGACATACTCACAGGAAAGGGCTGGGGAATGATAGTATCATAACTTAGCAGATGGATAAATAGGACTTTGACATGTGTGCCAACATTTACATGTGAGCTTCTTTTGCTGAGATGGGGACAGACATGGCTTATTCCCCTGAAACATGGACCTTCCTCCCAAATGGTGATTTCCATGCCTTGCCTTGAACTAACATGCAACACAATTATAGCCATTCCCATGGAGCCTCTCTCCCACAGTTTGCCCACTATGAGGTTGAGGGGGTGAGACTCCCTAGAGAAGGAGTGTGCCTTTTCTCCCTGAGTAGCTATACCTGTTGGCTGACTATTCTGTCTCTTGATACACCCACCAGCCCCTCCCTTGAATTTGCCCCACTAGCTCTGCCTCTGGGACCCCATCATCTAGCACTGCCCCAAGTTGGTCTGTGGTGCTAATTGAATTCTGCTAGAGAAGCAGCCAAGATGTTGCAATGAGTTGGAGGGCAAACCCAGACCAAGAAATGGTCAGACAAGCTGTGAAACTGAAAAGGCTATAAGTGAGCAGACTGTCTGAAACAGAAACAGGGTCAAAATAAGTAATCACCACTGTCCAAGAAAAAGGACAACAAAAGGTGAGGTCCAGGACTCAGACACTGATAGTTCAGGCCCAATAAATAACAGTGTCAAGCTAGAAAAAACATCGTCTCAATTTGCTGTGGCCACTTTGTCTATGAACATGTGCATCCTTTTTACAACTAGCTAAGTGTGTCTGCCCAGCCCCCCACACACACTTAAGCTGCTTTACCTGGGGAGTCCCCACCACCAACAACTTCATTGTTCTCCATGGCAAAGCCTCCCCCTGTGATATTGAGACCCATTAGCCTTTTTGACTTCAGTTTTTTCATCTATAAAATTAGGGCTAGACTGTCTCTAGAATCTCTTCTGGCTCTCAATCCAAAGACCCTATGATCTTATAAGCTGAATCAACATAACATCAAATGCACATGAACAAAATCCTTTTTTTCTGACTCAACGAAGAAAAGAGCTTTACAAAGTAACTGAGAGTAGAAGTAAAATAAAACAAAGAGGAAACATTGAACCAGAGGAGAGACAATCAGTGGTGTAATGACAAATTACAATGGCAAGCTGCTCTCAAATAAAAAAAAAATTACAAAGAACATACTTCTAAGTTTAATCTGAATTAGTAACATTTTCTTCATCACTTTCTTAAGTTTAAACAATCGACAAAAAATAAGCCAACTCCTGATCTGAGTCATTTACTAATTTTTGAGGTGTAAATATTCACACTGAAAAATTAGCAATCAACTCTAACTTGAACAGAGAACAGAATTCTTGTCCAATGCAAGGCCCTGCTTTGTCTATGGACTTTCAGCTGTTATGTAAAACAACGTATGTAACAGCTTCTCAAAACTGTCTCCCAAGAGATTCCCTTCCTGTAGAAATATATTTAACCCTGGCCCTCTCCGCCCCTCTTTGGCACTATTGCACCTTGATTCTATGTGGTGGCCTTAAACTGCAATTTCCTTGCCTTGGTTAAAAAGAGCCTACTTTTTGCTATTTTGTCATTCTTTATTTCAGTTTGACAAACCCCAGTTCAATCATTTATTACACAGCCTTGGGTTGGTCACTTCCCATTCTTGAATTTTGGTTTCCTCACATGTAAAATGAGGGGTTGGGACTAGACTATCTCTGAGAATCTTCCAAGCTTGAGATCTAGGACCTGTTGTCATACAGTGTTATAGTATCAAGAATTCCCCAAATACAGTAGAGCAATAAGGAAGGAGAAGAGAAGGTCAAGAAAAAGTGGAAAGAGAAGGAAATAAGCATTTATATATAGTACCTGTTATGTATCAGGCACAGTGCTAACTGCTTTTACAAATATCATCTCATCTGGTCCTCACAAAAACCCTTCAAGTTGGCTGCTATTATCATTTCCCTCTTTTATATTTGAGGAAACTGAATTATAACAGTCCATTAACGTTAAAAGAAAGGCCGCTTCATCAAAATTCTCCCCACTGAAATAACAAAACCTAAGATACATCCCATTTCCTTGTTAATTATGCCTCAAAGTCTGTGGGTTTTAATCCTGTATTAATATTCTAACTAATTATCTGGTAAAGGCCAATTCAAACTTCACCTTCTCTTGGAAGCTTTTCCTGACCACCCTCCCATCTTTTCTCCTCACCTCCTCATCCTGGTTGCTAATGACCTTCCGCTCTGCCCTCACAAAGAACTTTGTTTTACTTCTCTGGAACAAATGTAGATCATGTAATACTTTCTATTATAATCATGTGTTTATAATCATCTTCCTAATAATGTATAATCTCTATAAGAATAGGGACTGTGATATAAATTTGAATCTCCTCCAGCACCTTGGATAGCAATCTGCTTAATAAATGTTGCTAGAGACCTAGCACTAGGTCTAGGAAGGACATAGTCCACTCCTCTCATTTCACAGAAGAGGAAACTGAAGTTCAGAAAACTGCCTGACTCTCCCAAGGTCATACACAAAGGAAGTAGCAAAGTCAGGAATAGACTTTTGTCCTCCAAGCCCTTTCCCCCAAACCATGTCTGTGGTTATTGGAACATTCTGAGTCTTCTTTGTTTTCACTCCTCAGCTTGAGTTGTATTTTGCCAATCAACAACAAATAGGACATTGGTCTCATACTTCTACTACTGCTTTCAATAAACAAGTACAAGAAAAAAAAATAAAAAAACACTCCTCAGACAGGGAAAATGGAGTTTATACACAACTGCTCTGCACAGACATAATCAAAGGCAATTGATGTCTTTGATTTTTTTATTGATTCTATTTGATGTTTTTATTACAACATCACTCAGAAAGACTAAACATCTCCATTCCAAATTACATGAAGGGCTTGTTCCTAAATGCCAGGGAAAAAACCCAACAAATAAAAATTGAATGACTGGCACATATAATTCTTCTGAAAAAAATCTCTTTGCTCCCAGAAATGAACCTTGACATCTTCCTTCCCTAAAATAATGATTGTGAATGAGTCTTTTCATTCCCAGGTAACAATTTTTAATAATATGAAGCCTTCCCAGGCTGTAATTTTAGTACTTGCCTAAAAGAGGTGATCTCATTTCCTCCAATCCCAATCCAACAAGCATTACTAAGCACCTATTATGGGAAAGGTACTGTAGTAGATAATAGGGATACAAAGACAAAGTGAAGAATAAAAAAACACATCTCCCTCCAAGGAGTTTACATTTTACTGGAGAGTGGATCACTGTGTGCAGACAGATAAGGATAAGAAGGGAAATTTGAGGAGGAATAAAGCATTAACTTCTAGGAAAATCATCTAGTAATAGGTAGCATGTGAGCTTAGCCTTGAATCAAGTTAATGAGTCTAAAAGGTAACAGATGGCAAACTATGGAAGACAGCCTGGGCAAAGGCATGGAATCTGGAGATGAGATTTAAGATCCAGAGAGTAGTAAGTACATCAGTTTGACTGAAATAAGACCAGTTTCACCCACTGACTTAAGAGTTTTCTCACCTTATAGTCTCAGGGAGAGGAAAGCTTAGACTCCATAAGGGATACAGGATGCAATAATTGTGTCTGAATCCAGAACTATAATGTGGAGTAAGAGTATGTAACTTACCGGGTAAGATGGAATAGGTTATGACTACAGTTCAGTCCCAAGCTCTTGCATTGGCAAGATCTTCCCTCCCCTCTACCCCCCACTTCACCTACTACCCCAGAAGTATGGTACTCTGGATAACAGTTCAAGATGTCCAGTTTCTCAGGGTGGATTCCAACCTTAAAATTTTCCAAGCTGGCATTGATCTGTACAGCTCTGATGATAGGTAGAGCCACTCCACTGTGTTGTGCTGACAGCTGCATCTGTTTTTATCTCATTTTGATGTGGTCAGGTATTTAAGAGATCACTGAGAGTTTAAATGAACTAGATACATGCCCAACAGGGCTACTATGACAACCCCTCAGAATGACAAGCTGAGCTCATAATTCCTACAGTTGCTATACATCCATGAAGGTACTGACTTCTTTCCCTACCCATCCTTCCTTTGTTATCTCTTGGCAATAGAGACAAAAATTCTCAGAGTTAACTATCAGAAAAGACTGAGTTTGCCAGCTACTGGTACCTTCCTCTCTAAAACCATTTTCCATTTATTCCGTATTTATTTTGCAAGTATAATGGGTTACTAGCCAGTAGAGGAGGATAACAACTATAGTAACTAACATTTATATAGCACTTACTATATGCCAACCAATGTTAAGCACTTTTATAATTGTTACCTCATTGAATTGTTACAACAACTCTGGGGGGTAGGTGCTATTATTTTCATTTTACAATTGAGGAAACTGAGGCAGACAGAAGTTAATTGGTTTGACCAGAGTCAAACAACTAATAGATGTGAGGCTGAATCAGAACTCAAGTCTTCCTGACTCTAGGCTCAGCACTCTATCCACTGCACCACCTATCTGATAAGGCTTTTAATCATATATGATGGGTTTTATCTGCTGCTAACTCATGTGCATGCCTGGAAATCTACTACCAGAGATGCTTGATGATAGGTAGTGGAGGAGCCTTGACCTTAATGTGGAGCACACTAAGGTATTCTATGGTTGTTTCTTGTCTACATAATGAGTGATGAAGGAAAAATGGCTAATGAGTTGGAACGAAGTATGCATACAAAAAGCAAAAGTAGGCAAAGTCAGGGACTCTCTTGAAGGTGACAGAGGCAAAAAACACTTACAGATGAAAGAGTGGTAGCACCGGTGGTCTATATTCTTACCTCCAGGGTCAACACATAGTCAGGAACATAAGGAGCCTCTATCTCTTTGCTTCTGTCTTTCTTCTTTCCTGCTTCTGGGTGAAGGAGAAATGAAATAAAAGACAAGGTGGTGATGTTGTGAGCTTTAAAAGATCAGAAGAGGTACCTGAGATCCAGCGATAGGAGGCCATGGTAGAGACTATAGTAGCTGCCAGACAGAGCCAATAAGGAGCCAGAAAAATGTGGAAGAGCAAAATGAGTTGATTTGACTTGACCAACAAGTCAACAAGCGAGAGAGTGACTCATCTTTCAGCTATGCAGCATTCTGAAGTAAACTTGGTGGGAGGAATGTATGCAGCACCTGCTATAAGTTTGAACCCCCTGTCCTCAGTGATCAAGGTGGTAAAGGGGAGAGTATACCCCCTTTTCAGGGGAAAGTATTTGCACTTCTATAGCTCCTCAGGAAATATTGCCTGCTTTTTTGTGAAAGATAACTGGTGTTAATTTCTTATCAAAGATATCAGTTGACATATCTGATTAAACAATACTGGAAAAATACTAACCAGAACTGACAAAAATATGTGACAATAATTATTGGTGATTAATATTGAAAGAAGACATTTGATGGGGGTTTAAGACAGTATCAATAGAAAACCCCATAATCCCTCAGAGGTTCTTTTAGAACCCTGAGAGAAGGAATAGTGGCTTGCTTATGGGGACTCAATCTGCCAGCAGAGTTTGGAGTAGAAGACTCAGTTCAAGTAGACAGGCTACATATGTTCTGTTAACTCCCCCAGTTCTATAGACTACAAATCAGCATATGCTCTTTCTTCTAATAGAATGTAAGTTCCTTGAGGGCATGGACTATTTTTGCTTTTTTTGTTGTTATCACTAGTGCACAGTGTCTGGCACATATTAAGTAAGTGATTAATAAATTCTTGTTTGATCGATTGATTAAAGGACAATTCTTACCTGCAACTACCATTTTCTCCCATCAAAGAAACTCAGGCAAATTCTCAAGTTCCTTTCTGCTGCTCAGTGATCCATGGTGGATTGGTGAGGCCAAGGGTTGTTCCCACGAGTCCTGTTCTTCCAGGAACAGACAGGACACATTTTGCTTAGGTCAATATCATGGGTGGACTAAAAACAAATTCTTAATTTTATAACAGTTAGATATGGATGGGACCTTAGAGATCATCTCATCCAATCCCCTCATTTTATACATGAAGAAACTTGTGCCACATGGTAAGTTTCATAGGAAGAATGCTGACTCTGGAGTCAAAGGATCTCTGTTCAAATTCTAACTCTGATGCTTTTAAGACCTATATAAACTTGAGCAAATCACTTCAATAAATCTCTGCTTCCTCATATGCAAAATGGGCAAAAAGGTAAACAAGATGGAATCTGGAGTCCTCTCCAAATCCAGGTCTCCAAGTCTATGAGGTGCAGTATAATTGAGTGACTTTAATTATCCATTTAAATTTTTTTAATTCCATTTTCTCCCCCTCTCATTAGTCTCTACCACATTGAAAAGTTAGGCAATATGATCTCAATTACACACAGGAAATCATGTAAAACATATTTCTATATTATTAATGTTGCAAAGAAGATAATGAAAATAAAGACTGAAATAATTATGCTTCATGTTGCACTCAGAGCTCATCAGTTCTTTCTTTGGAGGTGCATAGCATTTTTTCATCATGAGTCTTTTTTGATTGTGATGGATCATTCTACGATCAGAGTAGCCAAGTCTTTTACAGTTGGTCATCATTAAGATAATGTTACTGTGTACAGCGTTATCTTGGTTCTGCTCTCTTCACTTTGCATCAATTCATATAAATCTTCCCGGCTTTTTCAAAACCATCTCTCATCAAAGGTTGAATGACTTGCCCAAGATGATATAGGTTGGAAGTAGTGGAGATAAGATTTGAATTCTCATTCTGTGTCTCTAAATCCAAGGCTCTTTCCACCATGCTATGTTGCTCTGGATTGAATACACAATGGAGAATGGATCTTCATGCAAGTGCCTTGTTCATAGAGCATTGTGTAAACATCCTTGTGAAAAATCTTGGCTGTTTTAGTAACCTGTCAGGCAACTAAGTAGGGGGATGGAGAGAGCACCAGGCCTAGAGTCAGGAAGATTTAAGTTCAAATCCAGCCTCAGAAACTTACTAGCTGTATGACCCTGGACATGTCATTTGATTTCTGTTTGACTAGTTTCCTCATATGTACAATGGGGATAATAAGGACACCTATTTCCCAGAGTTGTTGTGAGGAACAAATAAGGTAAAAATTGTAAATGCTTAGCACAGTGCCTGGAACCTAATAAGTGTCACATACATGTTAGCTATACTTACTATAGAGCATTGGATCTGAGTTCCAATTTAACCTTATTCACTTAGTAGCTGTGTGAGTCAAGGTAAGTCACTTAACCTCTGTTTGCCTCTGTTTCCTCATCTGTTAAATGAGATCAATAATAGTCCCTATTTCCCAGGGATGTTGTGAAAATCAAATGAGATAAAATGTGTAATGTCTGGCAAGTAGCAGACATGTGATAAATGCTTCCTTCCTTCTCTTCCTTCCTTCTTTTTTCCCTTTTTTCTAGCTAAAAAGTTACCTGATGACATGGTGAACACCAGAGAAATCTCTGATGATGATTCTTATTTTATTTTATTTTATAGTCCAGTCCTGGGATTTCAATGGCTTAGGGAATTCCTGGTAAGGAAGCTCCCTCTACCAAAGCTGGAACTTAGAGTTTTTGAGACATGCCTGGGGTCACTGAGAGGTGCAGCAACTCTCCCAAGGTCACACAGCTGGTATGAATCAGAGGCAGATTTTAAACTCAATCCTTCCTGAATCTAAGTTTGAAGTCTGCTCTCTATCTTCTATGTCATGCTACTTCAACTAGATCCTACCAGCTCCCACACTGCTTTCCACAGAATGGGATTTATTTTTTCTGTGAGAATGCCCACTGAGAAGAGTGCAATGAAGCTGCAATACCTAAAGGGTTACATATCTGGGCCTTCTTCTGTGTTTCCTCACCTTCAACATAGGGCTTTGTTTATTCTGATTATATGGTAAATCTGGTTTTCATTGAGTTCAAGTGTCGAGTCTAGAAGCATTTATTAAATGTCTACTTTATGCTACATGCTAAGTGCTGGGAATGAAAAGAAGGGGTGGGAGGAACAATCCCTGCTCTTAAGGAGTTTCCAGTCTAATAGGGGAGATGACATGCAAACAATTATGTCCAGACAAGATATACACAGGATAAATTGGAGATAATAAACAGAAGGGAAGCTCCATAGCATTAAGGGTGTAAACAAAGGTTTCTTGCAGAAGCTGGGATTTCATCTGGGGGTAGAAGGAAGCCAGTGAATCCAGGAGGTAGAAATGAACAGCTAGAGAAGCTAGAAAGCCATCAAAAACATATGGAGATCATGTGTGTCTGTTGACTCCCTGTCAGAATCTGTTCCGGAGGACCTCTGTGGTCAGCAGCAATTATTTCAATTTCTTAGTGCTTAGTGTTTTGCATGAAACATGGATTTCTCAGTTCCATTTTCTCTGCCTTAGAGCAAGGAAAGGTCACAAGGAAGGACACTTGATACACTGTTATTTCCCTTTCCTGGTCCTTGCTGTGGGACTTTGGACCATATTAAGCTCTGGGCCATTTGCTCCTAACCTAACTTTGGCCAGTCCAGAACACTCTTCATCAGAAGCTGAAGAATTTTGGAGGACTGAACTTCCCCAACCTACTGCCCTTAGACAGGATGTCAGTGAGTACTACACTTCCTCCACTGTCTTATCTGTGTTCTATAAAAGTCAAATCTCCACCCAAGACTCAGAACAAACCATCCATGTGAGATCTGATTCCAATCATCTTGTTACCTGACCTCCCACTTACTTTTTCATTCCTACTTCCTTTGTTTTCACTAGCCAGACTGCCTCCATGCTTCTTGGTTCCCTGATTCATTGAAAGTCACATGGTTCACAAGCAGTATTTGTCTCTGTTGACCCAGTTCACCTATACCACACTGGCTGGGTTCCTGAATGCTTTTATCACATTCTTGTACTCACCTGTCCTGCCTACTGCCTCTGTCACATCTATAGAAGTTTCAAACTTGAGATAAACAGTGTTCCCACTGAGTCCATTCTTGGATGATTGAAATTCCTTGCATAGCCTTGCCCTTAGAATGAGGAAATGGGTCACAGAGAGTATTCCTGGTGAAGCTGCATGCTCCCATTGCTAGGTGAAGGCTTAGGAAGAGCTGGAAGTAAACTTGGAGGTTATCTTTCTCTTTTTACAGATGAGGAAACTGACACCTCTAGATGTTAAGTGACTTGTCCAAGGTCCCATAAATACTAGAGGCAGAGCTTGGATTCAAACTCCCCTGACCCTTGGCAGCACATGAAAGAAATATACAGGGACACTTTACGTGTCTATTTATGCCCTTTATATAGGAATATAAATACCACTACTCCCCCAGGCAACATTCTCAAAGAGAAAGCAACAGGAGAGAACATGTAATGCTATCCAAGAAAAACACATCTATTGAATCCCTTCCTCTAGAGACTTGGGAGAAGAGAGATGGTGCTTTCAGTATGTTAGGGAAAGAGACTAGACTCCAAGTTTTAATGTGGAGACATAGAAAGGAAGCTGTGCCATATTGAGTCAATATTTACAGAACGAGGCAGGAAAAAGACAGGTAGGAAAGTCAAGTCACTATTACTGTTAAT
>JAQQSK010012860.1:0-11703 GCA_028658325.1 Potorous gilbertii | reverse complement strand
AAAAGTTCTTAAATTTCATTATTATAGTCATGAGTGTCTCTAGCTGTCCTGCTATGCTTATGGAGATCTTATTCACATCATGATTTAAATGGACAAAACACACAGAAATAAAATATTAGCCAATCATATTAAAATAATCACCATGTTTTTTCAACATGATAGGTCCCAGGTTAAGAGTTCTTACCCTAGGTTCTCTGATTGAATCTCTTGCAAATTCTCACTCATATTGGGGGTGGGGGGATGGTTGTTTACAATCCTTTAATTCCTCAGAATACATGTTTTTAGAGTAGATGCCCTATCTTTTGTATTGCTGTCATATAACAAGAAGTCATTCCTGCTCAGAACATTTCCCTTGATTCACTGAGGTTCCAGAGATAGCCATCCAGCCAATAAATATGTATTAGCAGCTACTATGTGTCAATCACTGTGCTAAAGACTAGGACTAAAGGAAAGTCAAAAGACAGCCCCTGTTCTCAAGGAGCTCATAATTTTAGGAGAGAAAATATGAAAATATCAATATGCAGTCAAGCTATGAAGAGGGATAATTATAAATGATCAACATATGGGCAGCATGAGAATGAAGAAGGCTGGGAAAGGCTTGCACAGCAGAGTTAGGAGCAAACCTGGGTCCTGACTTGGTGGGGTGGGGATGAGTCCCTCCTCACTAAAAGCTATTCAGCTTTGCTTTCAATCTAAATGACATGTGAGCATCAAGTACTCATCTCTAGCAGAATTTCTTAAACAAGTCAAATTTTTGTCCCCATCCTTAGGTAGTATTCATTCAAGCACATGACAGACATGGAAAAGGAAACTATGAATAAGTTTTCAACTCTCAGAGGTGTGTCTACATAGTCTGATTTCAAAACTATGAGAAGTCATCCTTCTAGAAGAGGAGGATTTTGATAAGAGGTCTGCTTTCCGCCAGAAACTACCAGCCCAGCCAAGGAAAACATACCTCACCAATACCCAGCGTTGACACCAGAGCAAAAGAAAGAACTGTCTGATATAGCTCACCAAATTGTTGCTCCAGGAAAGGGAATCTTGGCAGCAGATGGGTCCACTGGTATCATTGCAAAGCGACTGCAGTCCATTGGAACTGAGAACACAGAGGAAAATGGGCGCCTTTATAGGCAGTTGCTTCTGACAGCAGATGATCGAGTGAACTCCTGTATTGCAGGTGTTATCCTTTTCCATGAGACACTCTACCAGAAGATGGTTGTCCCTTCTCCAAAATCATAAAAGATAAGGGTGGCATTGTGGGCATCATGGTGGACAAAGGTGTAGTGCCTCTGATAGGGACCAATGGTGAGACAGCGAACTCTGTGCCCAGTATAAGAAGGATGGAGCTGACTTTGCCAAGTGGCTTTGTGTACTGAAGATGGGAGATAATACACCTTACTCACTTGCCGTCATGGAGAATGCTAATGTGCTGGCCCAATATGCTAGCATTTGCTGGGTGGAATGGCATTGCCCCATTGTGGAGCCAGAGATCCTTCCTGATGGAGTCCATGACCTGAAGTGTTGTCAGTATGTCACTGAAAAGGTCCTGGCTGCTGTCCACAAAGCTCTGAGTGACTGCCATATCTATCTGGAAGGGACCTTGCTGAAGCCTAACATGGTCACCCCTGGCCATGCTTGTACCCAGAAATATTCACATGAGGAGATTGCAAAGGCAACTGTAACTGCCCTTCACTGGACTGTGCCTCCTGCAGTCACTGGTACCACCTTCCTCTCCAGGGGTCAGAGGGAAGAGGATCATCAAAATCAATGCCATCAATACCTGCCCCTTGCCCAAGCCACGGGCCCTGACCTTCTCTTATGGCCAAGCCCTGCAGGCATCTGCCCTCAAGACCTGGGGTGGAAAGAAGGAAAATGTCAAGGCTGCCCAAGAGGAATATATTAAGTGGGTCAAGACCAACAGCCAAGCTGCTCAAGGCAAGTAGACTCCAAGTGGAAAGTCTGGAGCTGCTACCAGCAAGTCTCTCTTTATCTCTAACCATGCCTACTAACTTAAGTCAAGGCCTTCCTCCTAGGTATGCCCTAACACTGTAGGCCATCCCGCACAGTCCAGGAAGAGTCTGAGATCCCAGAGCTTTGTGCTGACCTCTCCCTTCACTCCTAATTTGTGTGGTATTGTTACTCTCTGGTAAAACTAGTGACTCCTCCTCAGACCACTTTTTCCGATAAACAACTATTCAACAACAACAAAAAAAGAGGAGGGTCTTGTAGGTAAACTGGTACCTGGCCTTTTAGAGAAGGAATAACACCTTCAGAATCATAGGAGCTTCAGATGTTTTCCTTATAAGCAGTCACAAGTTTTAAAGACCAGTAAGTGAATGTTCTATCAAGAAAAGAATTCTCTCTTGTCCCCAACATGTGTTACTGAGAGAAGAATATTATGTCTTTGGCTCTTGGTGCATAGAAACAAGAATTAAAGGACTAAAGAAGCAGATCAATGAATAAAGCACTAGGACTTTGTTCTCCACCACTGAATTATTTGCAGCATCAGACTCCGATGTGAAGGAGCTTGTTTATATTATCACCTCAAGGTCAAATCTGCTCTGGAGGAATCCAATAAGACTGTATGAACAAAGACACCCTTGTGGAAAGTTGCATTCACTTGAGAGTCAGTGTTCACTTCCTAGAAACAATAAGCATGGTTGCTTTCCAATGGAAATTCAAGCCATGGATGCTTCTATTGATTTGAGGAACTTTAGAATTAAGTGGCAAAGTGGGAGTCACTGAAAAAAAGGGGAGACATATATTGATTGTTTATGAATTAATTCAAATGCCTTGCATTTATTTTGTGAGGTGAACTTGACTATTTTGTACAAGTAAATCATAAAAGTATTTTTAACTTGACTGTTTTTATAAGATCTGGGAGACAGTTTTGCCTATATCTCTGAAGACTTGACTATGACCTGTATTAGAAGATATTTCCAGGACAAATTTTAACTGAGAGGAAAATAAACCAAAGATATTCTCTGTGTATCTCTGATCTCATATTTCTAGCTATCTTTCAGATATCTCAAAAAGGATGCCCAGTGGACATCTTAAACTCAATATGGCCAAAGCAACTTTCCCCTCTCCTACCTTGCATATTACTGTAGAGGGAAACAGTATCCTAACAGTTTCTCAGGCTGTCAACCTAGGAATCATTTTGGATTCCTCAATAACTCCCACCTTCCTATATTCAAATTATGACCAATTTCACCATTGTGATATCTCTCAAATAGGGCCTCTTCTCACCTCTAACACTGTCACCACTCTAGTGCAAACCTTTATTACCCTGCTCTTTGATTATTTCAATAGCCTGCTGATAGCTCTGCCTGCCTCAAGTCTCTCCCTACATTCTCTCTTCAGCCACTAAAATGATTTTCCCAAATACAGATCCGGTCATACTCGATACACTCCATTGTCAGTGTCAGTGGCTTCTTGTTGCCTCTAGGAATAAATTGAAAATGTTCAACTTGGCATTTCAATCCTTTCGTAACCTAGCCCTCTCTACCTTTCCAGTCCTTACACTTTACTCCTCCACACATATTTTTCAGATCCAGTGACACTGACCTCCTATGTGTTCTAGGAATAAGACACTCCACCTCTCTGTCCTAGATTTTTGTTTTTGTTTGTGTTTTGTTTTGTTTCTTGGAAATCCCCCATGCCTGTAATACCCTTTCTTCTCCCTCCTGACTACTGAATTCTCTGGCTTCCTTTAAATCTCAAATATAATACTACCTTCTACAGGAAGCCTTCTTTATCCTTAATTTTAATACTTTTCACATTTCAAACTATTCTCTATTTATCCTGTACATGACTTGTTTTCTGTATATTTGTTTACATATTGTCTCTCCCATTCACTTATAAGTTCCTTGAGGGCAGAGTGTCTTTTGCCTCTGTTTGTATTTCCCATGCTTAGCACTGTATCTGATGTATATCTGGTCACTGGATTCAGATGCTCTGGAGGAGAAGTGAGGCTGGTGACCTGTACAACCCTCCCTCACTCAAAACAAAGTCAAGTATAAGTCATCATTTCTCTGATGGCATGGTCTTCTTTAGCAACAAAAGATGAACACATAACACACCGTGTCTGATACATAGTTGCCTCTTAACCTTTTTTTTGGACTGATTGAAATTTTTTAAATTCCACCTCCAAGATTGACCATAGGCATGTGTGAACCACAATGTGAACCTGCAATTGATAATGCAATCCTTTTTGGTATTAATTTGGGCAAATACACAAGATGGCTTGTGTCACAAAAATTTAAAAAAGAAAACAAAATGAACAATATGTCTCCAGATCTCACATAAAACTGTAAGGTTATTTCCCATTCTACTTCTACTTCTGCCATTTGGCTATCATATCTTCTCCACATGTTCAAACAAGTAGGTTATTACATCTGTTTCCTGATACTCAGGAGATCTGACATCCAGCCCAAGGTCTGGATGTCTCAATCCACTTTTTAGGTATGTGAGTATATCGCCAAGGCAATATTCACAGCCCTGGTGGTGACTACGAGTATGCCAGCATAGTTCTCAATTACAAAATGTAAAAGATTCTCCATATAGAAGGCAGAAGAAAAATTTTTATTGATATACCATAAAGCCAAATCCAAGAAGCAGAAAGCAAAACCTGACATGGTGACCAATAAGTTAATTAACATGATCACCCCGGGGAGCAAAGCCATTCCAGTCCTTAGCCAGAGCCTTCTCACAAGCAAACACTCAGGACACTGAGCCTTGCCATGAGTGCCTGTCTGTTTCTTCTCCACTCTGTCCTGACCTAGCTCACTTACTTCTTAGCAGTCCTGCTCCTGTTCTGCTTCCTGTTCTACCTGTTCTGTAAGATCCTCCCACAACATGTGAATTAGGTTCCCAGGTGATTTATTAATAGGAAAGATTTTCCAATTCAAATTACCATTACAGAGAGCTTTGGTAATACAATTTCCCTTTCTGAGCCTTTTATAGGTCGTTAAAATATGAAAGAATGTAAGAGCTGTGAATCTGAGATCTGAAAAGTAACCTAGAAATTTTCCTGGTCAACTGTCATTTAATAGATCAGAGAACCTAATTCCATAGATCAGAAATGTCTTCTCCATTGTTGGACAGGTAGATAGTGTTGAAGCCTGGATTCATGCTCATGTCTTCTGACTCTTAAGTTCAGGCCACTTCGTGCTCGATGACCTATAAGTTGGCTTACATTCCTGTTTCACACCTCTGAAATTCTATACAGGAGAGTTTTTGTGCTTCACGAATGGTCATTGAAGCTGCATTATTTCAATTTGATGGAATTTACCCAGGCAGTTAAGGTTCATGTTGAAACTTGATCTCCTCTAAAAGATATCAATATCTTAAGTATCTTAAAAGAAAGAGAAATTTAGCCATGTTAAATAATGCATAGAAAAAGTGGCAAATCCCAGATCTATTGTCCATTGATCTCTATGTGATTCCCTTTTCCTTTCTTCTAGTTCCTCTCTGTAATCATCCTTTCATTAGAATTCTGTTTAAATGAAGGGAAATATCATTTCCTTAGAATAAGAAATGTAATAATATATTTCCACTATATATGTATTGGTTCCCAGTAAATATAATACAAGTGAAAATAACACAATAATATAATACCAGGCACTTTGATCTTCATTTTTTAAAATGTTGAATTCCCTCTTCTCTAGCTTCTTCAATTTTTATACTTACTCTTCAGACAATCTGACTTACTGAACGAATGCCAACATTTTGCAAACTCATTTTACCTCTTCTTCTCAATGTTTTGTTTATAATCTCTCATCTTCTTGTATAAGGTTTTGTAAATGAATGTATGTTTTAAAGGAACATCATATGCAGTCTAATGTTAATGAAGTCATCTACAATCCCATGTATGATGATTCTTCTTTTAGGAAGCTTCCTCCAGAATACCTCTTCTGTCATGTATGTTGTGATATGATCTTTCTGTGTGTGCATGGATGTTTTTGTACCTATGTATGTTTTCTCTCCCTCCAACTTCATACATGTATTCTTCTGGACTGGGATACAAAGCATATAATATGGAGAGGTACAGAATTAGAGTCAAGGAAATCTGGAAACAGACCTATCTATAAGCAGGAAATGTTGAAACTCAAGCAACTCCCTGGAATCTCTCTTCTAAGTCACAGGTTTCCATTGGTAGAGAAAATTTCTAAATCTAGACCAACAAAATCCTGTATCCTTTGCATATTCATTCCTAATAATGCAAAGGAAAATAATTATAGTAACAGTAGTATAATGAGATGTTATATATACACATATATGTATATAGGTGTAAATATAGGTATGTATATGTAGTATGTATGTATATGTAGTATGTATGTATATGTAGTATGTGTATAAATATGCACATAATAACAGTAATATAATGAGATGTTATATATACACATATATGTATATAGGTGTAAATATAGGTATGTATATGTAGTATGTGTATAAATATGCATATATGTGTGTATATGTATATATGCATGTGTATATGTATGTGTGGATACACACATGTGTGCATGTTTATGTGTATGTATTGAGACCACAAGTTAACCACTGGACTAAACCTTTAAAAATATCAGCACAAGCACTTTTGTGCCTACTAAACAACAAGCGATTGTCCTAATCTCCTCAACCAGTTTGCAAGCTGTGCATGAACAAATCAAAATACGCTGATGCTTAATCCTATTGACATCAGTGAGATTTCTCCAACAGAAAAAGTCAATGCTTCTGCCCACAGGGAAACAAATACTGCCAAACCTTATACATTATTGAGTCCATGAGCACTTTCACTCCCTTCATGTTTTGTTGCTTCCTATGAAGTCTGGAGTTGCATGTAACAAAAGTAGAATATCTAATAACACTTTCAATGTGGGTGAACATTCTCTGAAATGTGACTTTGCAAGTCAGGTTTTGAAGCAAATTTTTCTGGAAGGCAAACAAAATTTTCAGCTGAAGAACACAAACTATAGTCCCGTTCATCCTGCATGTGGCATAAGCTTACAAACCACTAGAGCTCCTATGATCTCTAAGTATAGTAAGAAGGATGGTCACCTTAAAGGAAAAGTTAAAACAAAACCAAACAAAACACAATTTTCTTTGTCCCTGGAAGATTCTTATATGTAGCCACTTAGCACATTTTGCTGTCACCATGGACCTTGAACCATGTTGATATGGACATTTCCTACAGTGGTATAATTGGCACAGCATTCAGCCATGCCTTCTCATCTTGTACAACTCTTGTGATTGCCCTTCCGTCGCATCCTCTAGGATTTCTGCCATTCCAATTTTGCCACTCTCAATTACTAAGAATTTCCCTTTCTTACTTAGGACTGGTACAAATATACAGCTGCAGATATGTGAATATATATATATATACATATATGTATATGTACATTTTTTCTCTTTATCTATAACCTATATTAAGATCATATCTTCTTCTAATCCCCTGACCACCACCTCCTTCTAGTTAGTATAAGTAAGTTTATAAGTACTCAGTATAAAGGAACAATCATAGGAGAATTGTGAAGAAAAATTCAGAAGCAACTTACAGATTCCCATAAATTAAGGGAACATAACAGTTACTTGAAAACTGTCTCATAATTTAAGAGAACTAAGCAACCATTGTAAACTATTCCATAAATTAACGGAGACTCTTTTCTTAAACTGCATACTGGATTAGGAGAACACAGGTAGGCCTTAATAAAATCTTAGTTCTTCTACTTGTCTATGGCATGCAAGTGTCATATGAGCTCCAGATGTTCAGTAAGACCAGCAGAACACCAGCAAGTAATATGCTAATGAACTAAGGTGTTGATAACTTTGAGATGCAATGGATATGTTGATTAATTAACAAGATAAAAGTTTATCTGTTTCCTAAAAATGAGACCCCAAACTCTTCCCTCACCCAGAAATCCTCCATCTGCTTCAGTACAGCACTGCCGGAGTGGTGCCAACTCTAATCCATGGTAATATAAGTGACTGTCTTCCCCTCACCTCCTCCCCATTCTCTTGTCCGTGCTGCCAGCCTCCCTCCACCAGGCCATGCATGGCCCTATACTATCTGCCTCTTTGACCCTATAACATCTGACCCTAGATTTTCTTGTCCATGGGCTCGCTGTTCCTTATTAAGATATAACTGAAGCATTACTCCCTACTTATTGCTCTCATGTTGTTTCACAATAAGTATATACGGAACCAAGGGTGTCTGCAATGCACTCAATTCAGAGGGATTCTCTTGTCATTATATTCCCTTAGTCATAATTAATAATAATAAAGTCATTGACAATTTAATATTTTATGCGTTCACTTATCTATGCACATATTATTTTCTCCTAATAAAATTTAGCGTTCTTAATGTCAGGAAAGTTCTCACTTTATTTTGTGAAACCCCATTGTCTGTTACAGTATCTAGAACATCCTAAGTTCTTGGAGAATGTTTACTCTTAGTGTGCTATGGTTGGTTTGTGGAGACCAATGAAGAACATAGATCACCATCCTATCTCTTTTTTGTATAATCAGTCTACTGCTAATTTGGTTCATTTATCTAATCTTACTGATAATAACCTTCCATAGCTTCACTCTCAGAGGTTCTGACTGATAAGATATTTAAGCTTGCTCATGTCCCCCATGCATCTCTCCCTTGTCTTTGGAATGATTCACCAATTTAATCCATTAGAGACTGTGATATTCCGTGACTCGCAGTCATGGTTGGTGGATTGGTTGTTGTCCTTTCCTCTCGAAGAGGATAAAACTGATATCATGTGATAAAATGACCTTTCAGTGTGTCTGACTGTAACTGATCAGACCAATAAGAGAATGGAATGTTCTACCACAGATTGGGTACAAATAGTTCATATGAACATTTGGGGTAGGTACTTAAAATTTGTGCATCCTACCTTTCCTTTGTGCTGTTTCAATTCTGCTTTGCTCAAAGAGAATAGCACCCTTTCTGATGTGGGCATATCATACTGAACAGTCCTGTGCCAGTGTCTCCCATGTTGTACAGCCAAATCCAAGGTTCTTGAGAGACCTTGAGAGTGTCCTTGTATCACTCCTTCTGACCATCTGCTCCATGCAAGTTCTCCATAAAATAGTCTTTTGTCAAGGGTACATTTTGCATTTGAACTATGTGGCCAGCCCATCTGAGTTGCACTCTCTGAAGCATAGTTTGAATGCTTGGCAGTTCGGCTCAAGCAAGGACTTCAGTGTCTGGTACTTTATCATGCCAGGTGATCTTCAGAATATTCCTAAGATAATTCAAATGGAAGCAATTCAGTTTTCTAGCATGGCACTGATAGACTGTCCAGGTTTCACAGGCATACAACAATGAGGTCAGCACAACAGCTTTGTACACCTTCAGTCTGATCATCAGTCTAATGCCTCTTTTCTCCCAAACTTTTCTTCGGAGTCTCCCAAACACCGAACTAGCTCTGGCAATGCATTCATCAAACTCATTGTCAATGTGAACATCCCTGGAAGGAATACTGCCAGGGTAAGTGAACTTATCCATAGCATTCAAAACTTCTCCATTTGTTGTCACACACGGTTCCATGTGTAGATGATGTGGAGCTGGCTGATGAAGCACCTATGTTTTCTTGGTGTTGATTATTGGGCGAATTGATCTATACACAGTCATACTATGTTGGTAGAAGTGCATCATTATTTTAAATGATGGACTTTTGTTCCATTGAGAAGTTTTTGGTCCATAAGTATAATTATGGCACGAAGTATAACGTCTACCCAGGATGTTGTCAGGAAAGTCTTTTGTGAACATTGAGAGGACTAAAAATAAGAGGTATGAGATTTTTCAACATGGTAGTTTTCATGGAGTAGTGGAAAGCAAAGAAGCTGATGGGCTCTGAGTCAGAAGGTGAAGCTGCAAATCTTGGTTGTGCTGTCTTAGTGCCTATGACTCCATTACTTGGAAACTCAGTTTACTCATCTATAAGATGAAATATGTGAACTAAGTGATCTCAGAGGTCCTTCTAGTTCCTAATATTATAGGAGGCTAAGCTTCGAAGGTCAAAATTGTGGCAATTAAATAGTGTTCTCTTCTAAATTCCCTCCTAAAGTGAGAAAATACCATCGTCAACCATCAGACTGGCCAAAAAAACCCAGATGGAAGAAAAATCCCATTTAAAATAAATGAAGACAATATGAAATCTTTGAGAGTCATCCTGCCAAAACAAACTCAGGAACTATGTAAACATAACATTTTTCACATAAATAAGACAGATTTAAACAAATGGAGAAATATTGGTTGTTTAGGAATAGGACAAGCCAATATAATAAATTGACAATTCTACCCAAATTGATATGCCTATTCAGTGCCATATCAATAAAACTAACAAAGAATTATTTATAGGACTAGAAAAAATGAAAACGAGTTAAAGAAAAAAAGGAAAGAGAAACACTGGGGAAAAAATGTGAAGGAAGGCAACCTAGCAGCAGTAGATCTCAAACTATGTTATAAAATGGTAATCAGCAACAAAATAATGGCTATGAAAGAGTGACAGATAAGTGGAATAGATTAAATATACAGTAGGCAGTGACAATTGATGATAATGAGCTAGTGTGTGAAACCAAAGATCTAAACTTTTGGGACAAGAAATCACTATTTAACAAAAATTACTAGGAAAACTGGAACGTAGTTTGGTAAAACTTAAGAACACCCCACTTCATGTACTAAAATCTCACATCATGCACCAAAATAAGATCAGAATGGTTCAATTATTTAGACATAGAAATTATTTACACAAAAGAAATGGAAGCAGATTCTTTTGGATCCCACTCTCATACCATAAGCAAATTAAGAGAACATCGAAAAATTTACTTGCAAAATCTATGGCTAGAGGAAACATTTATGATCAAAAATAAATAGGATCATAGGAAGTAAAATGGATAGTTTTCATTACCTCAAATTAAAAATTTGACAAAAAGGATACCAAAATTAGAAGATAAAGAGGAAACTGTGGTGGACAAAATTAGATCACATTTCTTTGATAAAGTTTTCATTTCTCAAATATATAGCGATCTGAGCAAAACTTATATTTCTACATCTGTGAAAAGACCCATTGCACAATGTATAAATGATCAAAGTATAAGAGAGACACTTTTAAGAGAAGAAATTAGAACTATCAATCAAACCTATCAATAGTCATGTGAAAAAGCATTCTAAATGACTATTGATTAGAGAAATGAAAATTCAAACAAATCTTAGGTACCACATCAAACTTTTAGAGTGACTATCATGACCAAAAAGGAAAATGATAGATACTGGAAGGGATGTGAAAAAATAGATCTACTCTTTTACTGTTGACTGCATTATGAACTGGTCCAACTATTTTGGAAAACAATTTAGAATTATGATCAAAAGACTGTAAATTTTGCCTATGTTCTGTCCTAACATTGTCACTACTAGTTCTGTGCTCCAAATAGATTAAATAAAAAGGCAAAGAACTCATATGTACAGTCATATTTATAGCAGCTCTGTGTAGTGCCAAAGAATTGGAAACTGATGGGATGCCCATAATTGGGGAGCAGTTGAAAAGAATGTAGTATATGATTGTGATGGAATAGTATTGTTTTGTAAGAAAAGACGAAGGGGATGATTTCAGAAAAAAAGAGAAAAGAAAGAACATGGGAGAACTTATATCAAATGATGCAAATTGAAGTAAGGAGAACAAGCAAAATATT
>JAQQSK010012859.1:0-11704 GCA_028658325.1 Potorous gilbertii | reverse complement strand
CTTCTCTTAATGCTTCTCTAACACTGCTGATGGGGGCAACTAGGTGGTGCAGTGGATAGAGCACCAGTGCAGGTGTCAGGAGGACCTGAGTTCAAATCTCACCTCAGACACTTGACACTCACTAGCTGTGCGACCTTGGTCAAGTCACTTAACCCCAATTGCCTCATCCTGGGCCATCTCCAGTCATCCTGATGAATATCTGGCCACTGGATTCAGATGGCTCTGGAGGAGAAGTGAGGCTGGTGACCTGCACAGCTCTCCCTCACAACAAAGTCAAGTGCAAGTTATGTCATCATTTCTCTGATGGCAGGGTCTTCTTCAGCAATGAGGGACAAACGCACACAACACTGCTGGTGCTTTCTTGGGTGCCATATTTTAATGCTGTTATTATTGTTTGCATCATGGGAAGGCTGTTTGGATAGAATGTTGTAAACTTCAAAGTGGGCTAAGGGAAAATAGGCCCATCAAAGCAATCTAGAATGATGCCCCAAAAGTCACTGAGCTGTGTATGTCCTCTGACCTAGTATGGCCACGAGGCCTAGATCCCAAAGACATCAAAGAAAGGGGAAGAAGAATCTATATGTATAAACATATTTATAGCAGCTCTTTTCATGGTAACCTCCCAAAGCTAAGAGAGGTTTCTTTCTATTGGGGAATGGCTAAATGAATTTTTGTGTATGGATGTAATATAATATCTCTGGGCCATGTGAAATAATGAAATGGACAATTTTAGAGGATACTGGGACTGCCTCTATGAACAGAGCAAAGGCTGCAGAGCCAGGAGAACAACTGGGACAGCAGCATTGTAGAGAACTCTGATCATTGCAATGACAAGACAGATGCAGAGGACTGGAGATGAAATATACCCCTGACCCCCACCTGAGAGGGACAGACTTAAAATCCACACAGGGACATATAGTTTTGGACATGGCTAATGTGGGAATTTGTTTAGTTGAATTATATGATTTGTGATAAGTGTTTTCCCTTCCTTCCTTCCTTCCTTCCTTCCTTCCTTCCTTCCTTCCATCATTCCTTCTTTCCTGTTATCCCAGACTCTTAGGGTTGGAAGGGTCATTAATTTCACCCTTTCCTGGATATGCACAACATTCCCTCTATAACAACTGTCTCAAATGGTCTTCCACTGACTTTTCTGATGATATTTAGAGAGATTCTCTGTCTCTCTCCAACTTTCAAGGCAGCACATTCTATTTTGGGGTGAGCGCTAGTTCCTACATGATATTTAGAATGGGGGTTCTGAAGTTCTGAATCACCTTTATACCCATATTAATTTAAACAGACTTCATGTACTGAAGCAAGGAAGTAAACATGGGCATTTTTTATAGTTTCAGCAAGCAGGGTTGAAAAAAGAAAAGGGAATTTCTGTTTAAACTTCAGTTAACGACAGAATGAACCTTCTCTTCCCCTCCTCACCCCTTACCCCCCACCCCTTCATAAGCACATATATATTACAACCCACTCAGCCCAGATCTAGGCAGTTTAGAACATGTTTACTTACAATCTTTGATTGAGGCCTTGGTTTCATCAGTGTCGTTAAAAAAGGAATAGCCTAGGGAACAAGAAACGAACAATACACAACCACAAGAAACAGCAATTCAGGCTTGAATTGGCAAAGTGAGCTAGGACCACGAAGGACGAGGCACTACAGTAAGGGTAGAGGAGAGAGGGAGCAGGGATCAAGAAGGAGATCTCCATTGAGCTAGAGGAGGTCATTTGGTCCTAGTAAGTCCGTTTTGAAACCATCCTTTATAGGTGACAATAAGTCAAATGTCTGTGATTTTCTGGGTAGGAATTCCTTTCACCAAAGCAGATGGCAAGCTCTCTGTAGTTTAGTAGATGAGTCTTAGTAGAGAGTTCCCTTAGGCTCAGAGAAATTAAATGACCTGCTCATGGCTACTCAACAAAATGTCCGTGTCAGGATAGGTTTCTTGGTTCCAAGTCCAGTACAGTATTCACTATGCCATACTGCTTCCCTAGGCAGGTGACAACGTATTCATTTTCACTGAAAAAAATTCCTTAAGTCATGGCTACACAACCGTCTGAGCCCAGCCTCAGTGTGAGCTATTAGAGCTTAGTAATGTTGGACTGAATAGCTTGGCCCAGGAGACTAGACCCAGGTCAACCATGAATTAGCTACAGGTCACTTCTGTTTGCTGCATCTCAGTTGACCCAGGATATCCAGAAAAGGGTTGAACTAGATGGCCCCTCCAGCTCTAAGAGTCTGGGATAACAGGACAGAGAGAAGGAAGGAAGGAAGGAAGGAAGGAAGGAAGGAAGGAAGGAAGGAAGGAAGAAAGTATACTTTAGGTATACAATTATTTCTATGTTTCTTTCCGTTCTAAACACCATTTTAAATACCACACTGGGTGGGAGCTGAGTGGTATAAACCCCAAATACCAGAGGCAGCGAGGTGTTGTGGAAAAGACACATTGCATTGGGAGATAGAAAGCTTGGGTTCTAATTCTAGCCCTGCATTTGCTATGCGTGAGATCTGAGAACAAGTCCCTCCCCTTCCCTTGGCCTCAGTTTCCCAGCCTATAAAGAGAAGCACTTGGGGTAGAGAATCTCTTTATTTCCCTTTCATCTCTACACTCTATGCCCTAGGAAAATGTGACCTTACAAAATGGTGGGGAACGTGATTATTCCGGAAGTTACATAACTATGTAGACTATGAAGACTAATCATTTATTCCATCTAGACTTTGACTCATAAGCCAACATTTGCTTTTGTGCAATTCTGGGTATCAAAGTACAAGGAAAATGTGATAAGCAGATGGGATTATTTTCAAGCTGTCAGATTTGCCAATGGAGAGTCATTTACAGGGTTTCCCAAAGTCTTAAAGTCCTCAAAGACATTTGGAAACCACTGCCCTTTCCCCCCCATGTTAAAAAAGAGACCTGGTCTGGGAGCATGACACAGCAAAACAGTGGAAAAAACATGGATATGGAATTAGAATACCTGAGTTCAAATCTTACCCTCTGCCACTTACTATCTGTGCGACTTTGGGCAAATCACTTAACTCAGCCTCACTTTGCCCATCTGCAAAATAAGGAGGTTGAACTAGAACCAGAGGTGTCAGGCTGAGGGCCATTGGTCTCTTCTGACAAAACCCCTAAACTGGATTAAAATGTAATGGAGCAATGTTTAACAAAATTAATTTAAATACAATAAAACATAGATAATGTCAATTTATGGTTTTCTGAGTCAATATGTGATGTGTAGGAATACAGTTTCTATTTAGATTTGACACCACTGGCTGGATGACTCCCAAGATTCCTTCCATCTCTATGATCCCAGAAAGATCTGGATTCCTTTCCTGAGCTGCGTGAACCTGGACAACAACACACACACACACACACACACACACACACACACACACAGCCTCTATGGGTCTCAGTTGCTTCATATGTCAAATGTGACTAATAAAACCAATTCCATCAGCTTAGATTCAAGGGACTCCTCGTGTGGGAAGTGCCTCCACCAAAGTCTGTGACTTGCCAGAGAGAGTCCTAGGGAGTTGCCTGATTTACATATAGATTCAGTGACTTGGCCAAGGTCACACACCTAGTAAATGTCAAAATTTCCTGACTAAACCCAGCTCTCTATCCATTATACTGAACTGCCTGTAGGATTGAACTTGATCTCAGTAGATCCCAAAGAAATTGGGAAAATGTGGGGAAATGAGAGATGAGATGTGAGAGTGCTTTGAAAAGGGGGAAGCAATAGATAATTAGATGACAAAAATCAGGTTGCTTGTTGCTTCCCATCTGTATAAATCTTGTAATGTTTATGATATGCATCCGATAGAATATACACTCTTTGAGGGGCTAGTTTTCATTGTATCTGTGTAACTCCAGCACCTAGTCCTGAGCTTTGCACATAGTGGGTACTTGCTGAATGATGGTAGAATTGAATGGAATGTAACATTGGCAAAAAACTATTGAGTGACCGCTAGTTGGCCTAGTGGATAGAGTAACTAAGGGCTTTATCCCAGTCACTTACTCAGATCAGTGTCCTTTGTAAGAAGGAGGTACCTGGTAAGTAAAAGTCTTTGTTGGTACATTCAGGCCACAGGAAACTAAACTGACTGCAGGTGAATCTTGGACTTTTGGATTTAGGGCTGAGGGCCTAGAGAGATCCTCTAGCCCCTTCCAGAAACATGATCCTAGGATCTAGTTCAATTATGAAGAATGCTGGCATCTCCTGTCCTGACCAGGCCACACCTACAATAGCATGTTCAGTTTCAGGCATTCTGTTTGAAGAAGGCCACTGGCTAATTGGACAGCATCTGGTGGAAGTCAATCAGGATGATGGAGGCAAGGTAGAGGACTTTGGGACCATGCCATGTTGGGATCAACATTCAAAGGAATGGTAGTGGTTAGCCTAGGGAAGAGAAGTCATGAGTGCCAGAGTGGCGAAGAACAAAGTTCTGTCTGTTACCTGGGAAAGGGATCTCTGTTTGAACTCAGAGGATAAAACTAAGTTTATAATGGGACAAAAATCCCCAACAATTTGAGCTCTCTAACGCATACCCTATGAAAGGGTAGGGTTCCCTCTCATTGGGAGCCTTCCAGTGAAGGTTGGATGGCCACTTGTCCACTGCGTCAGAGAGGGAATATTTTTCCAGGTACTCATTGGGGTAGATGGCTGCTGAGGTCCCATTCGGTTCTTAAATCCAGGGACACTTTCAAGTTCCGTCTTCATTATGAATACTATCAATGACTTTTTTTCTCACATTGTATTTTTATCTATTTTGTCAAACATTTCCCAGCTGGTTCAGGCTCCATGCTGAGAGTTTGATACCTCTGACCTAAATCGTATGTAAACAGAAAAATGGAAATTCAATCAAGTCGGCGTAAAGTAAACAATCATAGAAACATGGAAGACAAGTCACAGACCCCTTGTGCAGTCTCTCACCCAGGACAGGAATCCCTTTTGCAGAACTCTTGCTAGATGGCCATAGAGTATCTGCTTAATTAAACTTGGGCAGGTCACAGGCCTCCACCTCAGTGTCCTAATCTGTAAAAAAGGGTCGATCACTCTTACTCATCCTGCCTGACAGGGTTGATGTGGGGAAGGACTCTGGAAATGATCCAACACTGTAAAAATAGTTGAATTCTTACACAAAGGAAAGATTGTTGGTTTTGGTATAAGACAGTCTGGGTATGACTCTTATGAACTGTGTAAAAGCTCATCTCTCTAGGGCTCAGGTCTTTGTATGTAAAATGAAAGGGGATGGGCTACGTGGCCTCTGAGGTCCCTTCTAGGCCAGACCTATCTGCCTGAGATCACCATTATCTCCAGCGACTGAGAGCCAGGAAGACTTGGGTTCACTTTCCATCTTTGAGACTCTATGTGCTATCTATAAAATGGAGAGTTTAGACTTAATGATGTCCAAAGTCCCCTCCTGCTCTGAATCTATGATCATCTAAGTGTTTAGGGTAGTGTCTGGCACATAGCAAGTAGATGCTTAATTGATGTTTATTGATTGAACTAAGAAACATTCATTCTCCAAAAGGGCGTTGTTGAGTAGATTTGGCCATGCTCTTGGCGCCACCGTCTGGCAGTTTGGTGTATGAACACCTTGGTAGGGAACTCCGATGAAACCTCCCTTAATTAGAGTACTAGGGTCCTGGTTTATTGAATGGTTTGGTTAACGGAGATAGGAGAAAGTCATTTTGTTCTGAATTTAACAGATACCTGCTGTGTAGAGCTGCCAATCCCAAAAGGCCTCCTGGGCTATGAATTCTCATTACCCAGTCCTATCACTAAAGATGAAGAAAATGATAGGGCTGCATCTGGTCAGGTTCCAGGAGTTCCCCTGGAAGCATTATTTCCTTTTCATGCTAAATCTGAAAATATGCTTATTTTCTGATGATTTGCCCACTTCTCTTGGAAGTGGAAGATTTCTGCAATTTTGCATTGGAATCCTGATGCGTTAGAATTTCAGGAGGCCAGCTAGTCTGTTCGCCAACTTCTGGATAACGAGAAAAAGCACTCAAGACCCAGAATAACAACTCGCATTTATATAATGCTTTAAGGTATGCAGAAGATTATATAAATAGCTCATTTTGTCTGCACAGCAACCCTGGAAAGTCCATACTACTATTAACTCCCATTTTTCAGATAGGGAAACTGAGCCACATGGAGGTTAAGTGACTTGCACAAAGTCAGACAGCTAATAAATGTCTGAGGCCAGTTTTAAACTCATCCTTCAGATTCTAGGTTCAGCTACCACCCAGCTGCCCCTAGAGTTACTTGGCTTAAGGTTGATCTGAAGGCAGGATGCCCTGAACTGAAATTCTGACTCAGATATTTACTAGCTTTTACTCTGAATAACCTCTCTCAGACTCAGTTTTCTCATCTATAAAATGCGGATAACAGCACCTATCTCCCAGGGTTATGGTGAGAATCAAATGAGTTAATATTGATAAAGTGATTCGCAAACCTTAAAGTGTTCTATCAATGCTAATTATTAGTAATTGTAGAACCACAGACCTTCACTATCATCCTTCGTAATTGAAGAGGACCGAAGTGACATCATGATGTCAAGTCAATGTATATACAATGTGTTCGACTGTAGCTGATTAAACCAATATGAGCCTTGGAAGGGTCTACCACAGGTTGGGCACAAACAGCCCTTATGGACATTTGGGAAGGACTATTATATGATTAACCGAAGGTCTCAGAGCCCATCTGTTTCAACTCTCATTTTACAAACAGGGAAACTGAGACTGAGACTTAAGTGACTTGCCCAAGGTCACACATACTCTTAAACTCCACTGACCTTGTGTGCGGATGTTCTGGAGTATGAAGTACAGGTATTCCCCACAAATCCCAGCTGCATCCACAAACTCCTCTTGACTCATGCTGCACAGCTGAAGCCCGCTGATGTTGAAATGACAGAAAGAGATGGAGTTGATGTCCAACTTGTACTGGTCACAGCAGAACTGGAGCCACTCCCAGACATGGCGCTTTGTCCAGTACTCGGGGGGGACGGATGTCCAGTAGGAGTCACAGGCTAGAGGACAGAAGAGGGAGATTCAGGGGACAGCTCTTCCTGAAAGTCACCTGGCTGTTTTCTACGAGCTTGTCCCAATAGTGGGATAAGCTAGAAGTCCTATCTCCCTCTTACCATTCCCACCTCCTGCCTTCCAGGACCCCTCACCGTAAATTGCTCAATTGTGTGGCTAGGTCCAAAATAGCTCTTTAAAGGGAGGAAGAAAACTAGAGAGGACTGGGTGCTATGAAACCAAAGTCCAAACAGCCAATTGCCATGATATCAAAGAAAAACTTCCTAAGGATTGTGACCGGGGTAAAACTGTAAACAACTTTCTTTCACACCTTAAAACATTGTTTTTTTCACTTTTCAAAGTGTGCCCATTACGGAGAAACAGAAAGAAAAAGTCTCTCAAACCATCCGTTTAAGGATAAATTCAGTTAAGCCAGGTAAAAGGAGCGGGTAGACAAAGACTCTGAGAAGTAGCTCTCTCCTCCTGGGTGGAAAGAGCTCACATGTCATCTGGTATCTTCCTATTTTAATTCATTACTCTGGCTAACTAAGGGCTGGGCTCTATAATTACTGCTCTAAAATTTCTTCTCTAAATTTCAGTGCCTGGGTCAATACACATGTTGCCCAGTCCTAGTTATAACTCTGGTCCTCAGGATGGAAGTGAAGGCAGGGGAATCAATTTATGGATAATAGAATCCTGCCATGGGCCCAGAATCCTGAGGCCCATCTCTAGTGTAAAGTACAGAGTGATTACTTTAGGGGATAAAAAAATAAAAGGAAGAAGAAAAAAGGTACTTTATTTTGCTTTAGACATTCTCAGGATCTATTCTGGGAGATTACTTCATATTGGCAAGCTTTTCTTGGGCCACTCTTGCCAATTTCTGCCTTCCCTTACCACAGAGTCATTCTCTGGTGTGTTGGATTTTTCCTGGATCCCTAACAGACCCTATCTTACCCACAACAGATGTCTCTTAGAAAGGAGAGGTGGGAACATTGCAGGGAAGTAAGCAGATATGTCAAAAAAGGACCTTTGTCTTCGTTTCAAGGGACTTATTCACTTGACCCAATTCCTCTTTATTTGGAACTGTATGTTCTAACAGAGGTTCAGTGGATTCTGGGATGGGGATGCTGGAAGCTGTCAGGGTTTGATCAAAGGCAGAAGCCAAGTTGCCAACACACCCATAATGGCCCAGGGAAGGAGGAAGCCAGGAAAATCAGCAAGGATGGGAGGCCCAGTGCATTCAGGGGATGCAGGAGAAAAAACGGAATAGAATGCTCAGCAAATAGCTGCAGGAAGAGTCCAGGGTCTCTCAGTAGTTCAGACTGCTTGGAGTCTGTCCTTGTTAATCATCAAAGAATTTAGGCTGTGCCTGTCTTTCAGGGAGCAACTAGTTGGAGCTATAGTGGATAGAGCACAGGAAGACTCATCTTCATGAGTTCCATTCTGGCTTCAGACACTTACTGACTATGTGACCCTGAACAAGTCATTCCACCCTGTTTTCCTGTTTCCTCATTTGGAAAATGAGCCAGAGAAGGAAATGGCAAACTCCTCCAGTATCTTTACCAAAAAAATCCAGAATTGGGTCATGGAGAGTTGAACCCTGGGACCAAATGGAAGAAGGAGTGACTGACTGAAAAAACATTTATTAGGCTCTTACTTTATCCTTAAAGAACTATGCTGAGTCTTGGGCATAAAAACAAAACATGAAGATAGCGATGGCTCTCAAGGAGCTCGTACAGTGTGAGAGAGAAGGCATTTGGGAGATATTAGCTGCAAGGCAGATGCAAAGGGCTATTTGGAATGCAGCAGCAAAGCAAATGGTCAGGTCGCTACTGTTATTTTCTTTGATAAAATCATATCTCTTTCTGATGTTGAATCATCCAGTGTTGCCAAGGACTTTGGTGGGGCGAACTTTCTTTCCAGAGTCTTTGTAGCCATGGTTACTCAGGAGATGGGGCTGCAGCACCATAACAGGTAATCGCTGCTTCAGGTCTTTACAGGTGTTGCTGTCCTGGGTGATGGCTGAAGTGTCTGGGCTGGAAGCAGGACCAATGATCTTGGAGATATTTTACTCCCAGTGGTCTGGGCTCAGTGGTCCTGGGCTATTTCCAGTGGGGAATCAAGGTGATAATGGTGGTTTGACTTGCTAGGCAGCATGCCATCTGTCCTTTAGGGTGCCTTGATTCCTTGGCTATGCTGGCTCACCTGCCCAAAGGCGGTGTCTGGTGGGGACGATCAGCCTTTCCACCATCGTGATGACTTGCCTAGATAATGGCTTCAGGGGCTGGGTTAGAAGCAGAGCTGGTGGGCTGGTGGTTAGGGAGTGGGACATTGATATTTCCACAGCTCTGGACTGTATCCTTTGAGCACTGAAGGGGAGGGAATGGCTGAAATGATTTGACCAGCTGGCCCTATACCACTTCCTGCCTGTTCCTCCTTCTTCCATATGACAGATGTTCAAGAATTTAAAGATTGATATTAGGTAGATACCTCTCCTCCCTTAGTTTTCTCCAGGAAAATGAATCCCAGCTTCTTCAGTCAATTCACACATGTCATGAAGTCAACATCTTCCACCATTTTGGATTCCCTCCTCTGGACAATTTCTCATGTAATAATATCCTTCTCAAACTTTGGTTCCCAGAACTGAGTACAACAGCCCAGGTATGAACTGCCTGAGGTACTTGTGTTCTCCTCCGTACCATAACTGATGGTCTCCACAAGTTCCTCAGTCCCCCCATCACATGGTAGCCAGCTTTCTGGGGGCATTTAGGTGACTCAATGGCTAGAGCTCTGGGGCCTAGAATCAGGAGGACCTGAGTTCAAATTTGACCTCAGATATTTACTATGTGACCTTGGGCAAGTCATTTCACCCCTCACTTTCCTCATCTGTAAAATGAGCTGCAAAAAAAAAAAAAATGGCCAACCACTCCAGGATCTTTGCCAGAGAAAACCCCAAATAGGGTCACAGAGAGTCAGACACAAGTAAAAACAACAAAACAAAGTGATAGCACCTTTATGAACTTAGGATGGGCAGCAGAGTGCGGCAGCTAGGTGACCTAGCAGATGTAGTATTGGATTTTGTTGTTAGGCAAACCTAAGCTTGAATCCCATGTCTTGTGACTTGTATGGCAAATCACTTACCTTCTCTCGACCTCCCTTTCCTCAGCTGTAACATGAAAAGCTCCTGGGCTTTGCCAACCTTGAGGCGCTACGGAAATTCTAGTTATTGCGGTTGTTATGGTGGTCTATCCCATACTCATAGCCTGCCCCTTTTGGTATAACCTGCTTAAGTTTCCACTCTGTTAAAATTGCCTTTGAGAACCCAGCTCTCCTACATACACAATGATACATTGAAGAGGACTTTAATGGAGGAGTATGTGTGCTTACCATGTATTTGTTGAATGAATGAATGGGTAAAAGATAAATAATAATTAGTGGTAAATAGCAATAATTGATATTAATCTTCTTAATGCTTACAGCATCTTTCTTTCCCCAACTGTTATCATCTTTAAAACAGAACTTAGGATGTACCGTCTGCACACAGAAAAAAACTAGCCTGTCCCTGATGGATTAGGTGCTCAGTTTCCCTGCCTGTAAAATGAGAGAACTGAATGACTTGATTTTGGAGGTGCCTCCCCGCTCTAAATTTTATGATCCCTTTAACAAAGGCAGCTCATATTCCAAAGCGCAGGAAACAAAGAGCTTGAAGACCTAATCTCCAGTCTTATCTTCGCCACCAATTAGATTTTGGGTTTCAGTTTGCTCTTAAGCCAAATGAAAACATTGACTTTGGGGTGAGAAATTTGGGGGGAGGAGGTGCATAGAGACTCATGGAGAGAATTCGCTAAGGAGGGGAAGAGTGACAAACTGTATTGAGTCTAGATTTGAGTCGAACTCGGTTGTTTGTGTGACCAGAGGCAAGAGGCCAACCACATTAGACATCTCTCTAAAATGAGGGAGTTGAACAAGACTTGAGGCGTGGAACACAAGGCAGAAGCTGAGTCAAATTAAAATGAAATTGGGAACTATTTAATGGATAAGGAAAAATACAATAAAATGTAGATAAAATTACATTTGAAAATTGGATCAACACGTGGCCTTAGGTGTGGATGAGTGATTCTGGTTTCTATATGAGTTTGATGCCATTGGACTAGATGATTGCTGACATCCCTATGGTCCTTTATGGTCCCTATGGTGCTAATGTCTGCAGTCACTAATGCCTTCTTTCCCTTTCAAGTAACCTACACATGCTTTGTGTATATCTTGAATGGGCGGGCTAGGTGTCACCATAGTGCACTGAGCTCTGGGCCTGGAGTCAGGAAGACTCATCTTTCTGAGTTCAAATCTGACCTCAAATACTAGGCATATGACCCTGGGAAAGTCACTTCACCCTGTTTGCCTCAATTTTCCCATCCATAAAATGAGCTAGAGAAGGAAATGGAAAACCACTGCAGTATCTTTGCCAAGAAAACCCCCAAAGAGGTCATGAAGAATCAGATAGAACTGAAATAACTGAACAACATATAAGTACATGCATTAATCTGCATATCTTATATTTATATGCTGTCTTCTCCATTAGAATGTGAGAATAGGGGCTATGCATTGTTTTTATAAATTTAGTTTTGCTTAGTTTTTCTTGGAATCCCAAACTCTTAGTACAGTGCCTGACTTAG
>JAQQSK010012858.1:0-11704 GCA_028658325.1 Potorous gilbertii | reverse complement strand
GGGGCAGGGCCGCCTCTCAGGCTCAGTTCCCTCAGGGGGTTTATGCAGAGATCTTTTGTAATGGAGCTGCTGCCGAGTTCCTGCCTGCTCTGGGAATCTCTGGCTGAGCTGCCTCTGCCTCTGCTGTGGCCGCCGCCTCCCGAGGGGGTCCGAGTCCCGGAGATACCCGCTCCCCTCTCAGCCCGTCTCTCTCACTGACCTGTGCGTCTGTGGGTGGAGGGACCTTTGTGGCCGCCAGAGATTCAGGTCCCTGAGGCCTGCTTGGGTCTGCTCGCTCCTCTCAGTGCGGTGTGGCCAGAGCAGGGGGAGGGGAGCGCTCCGCAGGGCAGGGCTCCGCTCCCGTCCGGGGTGCCTTTGCGGTCGGTTTTTCAGGGCTCTCTGCCACAGAAATCTCCTTCATTGTGTTGCTGCGAGGCTTCCACTGTTCCAGAATTTGTCAGGAGTTCTTTTTACAGGAAATCTATGGGCTGTGGATTTGGAGCTACCAAATGTGAGTCTTTCTACTCCGCCATCTTGGCTCCGCCCACCCCCAAATGTGTTTCTTTTAAACAACATATTGTTGGATTATGATTTTTAATCTATTCTACTATCCATCTCCATCTTATGGGAGAGTTCATCCCATTGACATTTACAGTTATGATTACTATTTGTGTCTTTCCTTCCATCCTCTTTCCCCTTGTTTATGCTTTTAGTTCTACCTTCTCCCTTCCCCTCCTCAATAGTTTTAATTTTTGACCATTGCCTCCCTCAGTCTTCCCTCCCTTCTTTCAGCCCCACTCCCTTTTAATCCCTCTTTCCTTTACTGCTTCTTCCCTCCCTTTTAGCCTCTCCTCCCTTTTCTTTCCCCTTTCCTCTCCTATTGCCTGTAGAGCTAGTTGTATTTCTATACTTAACCGAGTTTGTTGTACCCCCCTTGAATGCAATCAGATGAGAGTACCTCTCAAACAATGCTTATTTCCCTCCCCTCTTTTCCTCTACTTTAATATATTTTTGTGCCTCTTCCTGTGATGGGATTTATGTTTTTCTGTCTCCTCCTTTTCGCATCTCCCTTCACATGCTTAAATCACATTTGTTATCATTTCATTTAATTTATACTCTCTCTGTCTATGTATATCTCTTGTATATTTCATAATAAATATATAATTCTCTAGATTAACAAGTATCATCTTCCCTTATAAGGATGTAAACAGTTTGCCCATATTGTGTAACAAGTTTTTTTTATGTTTACTTTTTTATGCCTCTCTTGAGACCTGTGTTTGTAGGTCACATTTTCTACTGAGTTCAGGCCTTTTCATCAGGAAGGGCTGGAAATTCCTTATTTCATTGAATGTCCATCTCCTTGCCTGAAATATTATGCTCAACTTTGCTGGGTAATTAATACTTGGTTGTAGTCCCAGCTCCTTTGCCTTACAGAATATTGTATTCCAATTCCTTTGATCTTTTAATATAGAAGCTGCAAGGTTCTGTGTGATCCTGACTGTAGCTCCTCAATATTTGAATTGTTTCTTTCTGGCTGCCTGCAGTATTTTCTCCTTCACTTGATAGTTCTGGAATTTGGCAATGATATTCCTTGGTGTTTTTAGTTTGGGGGTCCCTTTCAGGAAGTGAATGGTGGATTCTTTTGATGACTATTTTGCCCTCTGGATCTAATACATTTAGGCAATTTTCCTTGAAGATTTCTTGGATGATATTGTGCAGGCTCTTTTTTTCATCATGACTTTCTGGTAGTCCAATAATCCTTAGATTTTTCTCTCTTGGATCTATTTTCCAGGTCAGGCGTTTTTCCAATTAGATATTTTACATTTTCTTCTATCTTTTCATTTGATTCTATTTGACTGATTCTTGATGTCTCATAGATTCATTAGCTTTTACTTGCCAGATTCTTTTTTATCAAATTGTTTTCTTCAGTTAACTTTTGCATCTCCTTTTCCATTTGCCCAATTGTTCCTTTTAAGGAGTTATTTTCACCAGTTAGGTTTTGTACTTCCTTTTCCAGTTTTCCTTAAGGAGCTGTTCTCTTTAGTGAATTCTTTTTTCATATTTTTAAAATCATTGGCCAGTTTTTCTTCTGTTTCTCTAATCTGAGTTTTAAAATTCTTCCAGAGCTTTTCCAAGAAGGCTCTTTGTACTTCTGACCAGTTCATATTCCCTTCTGAATTTTCAGATGAGAGTATAGTCTCAATGCCGACTCTTTGGTATTTGTGTTTTGGTTCTTGTCCCCATAGAAATATTCTATAGTCTTTTCTGCTCTGCTTTTTACTCATGATAATAATCCTTTTTCTGGCTTTTAAGGTAGATCTCTGCATCTGTGGCACAGGGAGCTCTGTCCCGCAATTCTTGTGCCTAAAACTTGAGGCTTTGTGTGTTGTGGCCTCTGTTTCTTTCATCTAGAAATTAAATGCTGCAGCTTACCTGGTGCTGAGCAGGCTGGTGTTTGAAAGAAGAAGCCGGTTAGGTCTTTTTGGGTTTTCCCTGCAGTTTCCCTGGAGGTAGCTCGTTAAGTTTGGGGGAGGGGTGGTCTGGGCACTGGAGATTCCTCTGCTGAGCTAGAGCATATGCAAGCTCAGCTTTCTGAGCTAATGTCTTCCCAATTCCATTGGGGTGCTGAGGCACACCTTGGGTCCTGGTGTTGGCAGTTGCTGGCTTCACCCCGCTGGGGTTCAAGATCTTCTCCCGGTTTGTTGAGGTAGGACTGTCTGGGACAGCTCTGATCTTGCACTGGTCTTCTTTGGCCACAGCAAGAGGAACCCTCCTTAGCAATCTTTCTAGCCTCCTGGGCTGAGAGTCTGTTTACCCCTTCTGCTGTTCTCACTGTTCCAGGGTCTTTTCTGAAGAGAAAATCTTTGGGCTGGTCAAGGTCAACAAGGGGAGGGAGATAACAGTTATCAATCACTCTGCCATCTTGGCTCCCAGAACGAGAAATGATCAGGAGGGGTAGATTTCAAAGAAAGATTTAAAAGGAGAGATAGAGGGGATAAATCTCTGTGACTGGACTCTGAGTTTGGAGAGAGAAAGAGAAGAGAGACACAGGGAAACAATTCCTAGGGCACAGGTGCTGATCACACTTTTCTCCCTTCCCCACCACATTTTTTTGTAAAGAGAGAGGGAGTGGGGAAAAACAGAATCAAAAGTACAAGAGAATAGGATAGAGGTCTCTGGACCTCAAAACACCTGGGCCTGGGTTGTCCCAATCTGGATAATCCTTTTTGGTTACTTCCAGGTTCATGATGTAGATTTCTGACCATCTTGGGGCATTCTCATAGGAGCCTTCCATTCTTTTTCTTCTAGATATAGGGCCTTCCAGGTTCAAGCTTGTGCCTAGTTGCTTTGGGAGACTTGTTTGCCTTTGTTAGATTTTTTTTCTGGTGATTTTCCTTTCCTATTGTCTGTGAATCTCTGGCTGGTGTGTGTGAGTGTGTGTGTGTGTGTGTGTGTGTGTGTGTGTGTGTGTGTGTGTGTGTGTATGGATGCATGTGAAAGTTATGGTGTATATGAAGTCATTTAATGTAGTTTCATGTTAAAGTTCTTGAAAGCTATTTGACCTGGTGTTATTTTTAGTCATTTTTTTTTCTGGAATAGGTATATGAGTCCTGGGCTTCCTGCCTTGATTTAGGTTGTCCTCTTAGCCAGACATTTTATGAAAATTTCTTTCAACCAAGTACTTAAATGGATAGAACTGAGAGACTCGAGGAGAGATAGAAAATGGAGAAGTTGAGTTTTTATTTGAAGTTCTACAATTTTCACAATTTAGAGCACATTATAAGAGCACACCTCATCTTAGCCAGACCTCTGTAACCTTCTGGGGCACCTTAGTTGAGGGAAAGTCCTTCTCTGTGAGAGGCTTACTAATTATAGCATCTCTGGTAGATGGAAGACAGAGTAGCATGTGACCCTAGAGATATCATCTCAACTGAGGATTGTAAGAGACTGAAAGAATAGAATGTCTCAATGCAGGTGAGAGTCCTATTGAGTCTATTACTCCCTAAGGGACTTTAGGGGCTCCTATCCACTCCTATTAGATGGTAGAGGTAGGTGAAATAACTGTCTAATTGATCCATGGCTCTTCCTTCAGATAAAAGGTTTTCTAATCAAAGCATATCATGCAGGGTATTAGGTCTCTTCAGAGATAGTAGAATCCTTTGTGATGAGAGACTGGTTTCCATTCCACCACACAGATTCTTCTGCTGGGGACAAATTTCAGAAATTAATAGTGAAGAATTCTCTGCCAAAGCGAATCCATGACTTAGCTTCATGAAAGGCTAGTTTTGTTTCTGGGAAGCCTTAAATCTTCACTGGCATGTTCCATACTGAATACCAGCTGCCAGAAAGGTCAGTAACCTAATTCCGTGCTCTGTGCTAAGAGCAGAGGAAGCCAACTTTGGCTTCCTTCATAAGACTATAAATAATGGATATTTTCTTCCTGATGAGGATTGGTTTTGAAGCAACAATGTAATTGCACAGTCTCACACATTGCTGTCTTGGTTTCATTTGAATATCCTTTTTATTTCATGTCAATACTATTGTTACCCATGTCAGCATTGGTTCTACTCCCCAGATTAACTCAGCATATTTCTCTTAGATATAATTCCTTGCCAACTACCATATTGCCAATCCTTTTGGGATATTCATCTTCTAGTACTCAAAGGGTTATCATGTGGAAGAGAGATTACACTTACTCTACTTTACCCCAGATGACACAAATAAAAACTATAGGTATAAGTTGTATCAATAGAGATTTAGGTTTGGGTATTTTAATTGTCTAACCTATAGTAAAAGAGACTGGGGTAAAACTCTGAGCCAATGGCACTTTATTAAAGAGTCCATGGTCCCCTCTAATGAAGAGGACCTCAGATTTTCTTCATCATCTGAGATGCCCTTTTCTTCCCAAGTATTATTTTTATAAGGCTTAATACCAGATTTAATACCTGAACATTCTAAAGAGGCTATATAAAGTACAGAATCCCATTGCTTGATAGATTTTGCTTTGTGAACCAAAAAATGATGCATCAGCTAGACATGGTATATCAGCAGGGGGGTCTTGGGTTGGTTGAAACATGGGGTATCTCCACTGACTAAGTGGTCATAAGATAGTCATTTGTTCATGAAGGACAAGAAAGAATGATCTGGAGATATAAAAATAAATTGGAGGCCTTTCCATGGCATTGAGTCACTTCTATCATGATAGATTTGGTTACCATGACAAAGAAAACAAGGGTGGAGGGCCTCTAGTTAGCTTCCTATGATTATGCAAGTGAATTTACAATCTGCAGCTCATAGCTCTAGGGTCTAATATACAGAACTTAACAATCACTACCCCTATGGAATCATATGAAATTGATTAATTGATTGGACTAGAGTAGGTGTCCAACTGAATCAATTCTTATATAGATATTACGTTGTTCAGTTGTGTACAACTCTGACTCCATTTGGGGTTTTCTTGGTGGAGATATTGGAGTGGTTTAGGCAAACAGGTTTAAGTAACTTGACAGGATCACACAGTTAGTAAGTGTTTGAGGTTGGATTTGAACTCACGAAGATAAATTTTCCCTACTCTAGGCTCAGTGCTCTACCCACTATGCCACCTAGTTTTTCCATTAAAGCATTATGTAAGGAAATAATTTCTAGTGGTAAGAATTCTCTAAATGTTTAATGGGTTTCATTGGTCTTCAAGCCAAAGTCAAGAATATGCTGTTGAGGAGGTTCTTATTCAGATATGGGTTATTTGGTCTTTGAGGCCACTTTCAACTCTGAAATTCCATGATGGTAATGCTGATACTACTACAAGTGGATTTGGGTCTTTTCAGATTAAAAGCTTTCATTGTTCTGTCTGTGACAAGAAGTCATGGAGTAGAGAGAGGTGTTAGGAGGAAGAGATGCTGCATTGATGTCTCAAAGGTTGCCTTGCAGGGAAGTGTGGAAATGGGGATACTTCCTTGCACAGAGAACACAGCTGGGTCTAAGACCAGCTGAGCCCAGGGAAGAGCACAAATGAGTTGAGGTTTGGATAGTATGGAGACAAATAGGCAGAGATGAACATTACCAGGAGAGGTTTTCTAACAATCAAGTTGAATGAAGAAAAGCAAACAAAGGTGCTCATTATCAGCAGGATGATTTGGGTGACTCTGACCTTGGAAGAGGCCCTGAGTATGAGGCTGGTGCTGAGGATCTTTTGTACTTTCTGGTGGTGTTTCTGTAGACCAGGAGCCGGGGGAAGGACAGGGTGGGAGGTGTAGAGGAAACCTGAGACCTCGAGGTCCTCTAGGTCCTCAAATATGGCCTTTGATGGAATCCAAACTTCACAGAACAAATCCTTTTATCACAGGGATTCATTCTGCAAAACTTGGACTCAATCAGGGGCTGTGCTTCAGGACCTAGAAGATTACATGTGGCCTCAAAGCTGCAAGTTCCCCATCCGTGATGTAGACCATGTATCCATTGACCCTGACTATAAGTCACATGTAAAACACATTTCTATGGGTAGTAGTGACCAGATATTGCTTTCTGGAGTACGAAACCTAATACCCAAGTGTTAATTCTGCTCCTTGGGCCTTTCATAGACATTGGTATAACCCTTTCCTGGAGCAGATTGAGGGTCCAGCAGAAGAGACAAGAAGGGGAGTTTTGCACTCTAGCTTTGAACTCTGTCCATCTGAAGGCAGGAGGACTAATGGTGATGGCCTGAAAGGCACATCGGGAGTAGATGAAGAAAATTGAAAGCTCACTCTGTAAGAAAGAAAAATTCAAATTCAGTATCATTCAGAAAGTTGTTTAACCTCAAAGCCAGCCATGTTTGTGGGACTCCCTTGCCAATAAGCTTGGTGGAATTGGCCAACATCAGAGATGAGATGGTCTGATGATGATGATGATGAAGAAGAAAAAGAAAGAGTAGGAGGAGGAAAAAAGGTGGAAGGAAAGGAAGGAGAGAAAGAGGAAGAGGAAGAAGTTGCATCTTTTAGTAAATACAGGCTATACAATGTCTTGGTGTAGCTGTTATTGTATGCATTCTATAATTGCTTTTGTATTTCCCACACATGGTAGGCATTTAATATATTTTGGTTGAATTGAATTGATGTAAAGTTGAGAATCTCCATTGTCTTCCTATTTGAAGGAAACTGCTTGGGAAGGGACAATTGAAGGAGACAACTATGGTCTAAGACCAGGAGTGTGCTAAAGCCAGCCAGACCAAGAGTCCATTGTTAAATCATCAGTGTGAACGTGAACAGAAGTTGGCAATTGCTACACATCAGACCGTGATTTATTGTTTGCTGATTATCTAGATTTAAGAAAGTGGTAAAGTGTTAATGTAGATTAAACTTAAAAGTATATGAGCTATCCATTCTTCCTCCTCAGCAGAGGCTGGTTTACTGGGACACCCCTATATGTTTCTATAAATGTTTTTGTTGTTGTTAATAATGATAGTTATAACTAACATTTGTATAGTGCTTACTGTGTGCCAGACACTGTGCTAAGCACATCACAAATATAATATCTTTTATCCCCAAAACAACCAAGTGAGGCAAACTCTATTATTATCTGTATTTTAGAGATGGAGATACTGACGAGGATAGGTTATGTGACTAATCCAAGGTCTCCATAGCTGGTAAGTGTGTATAGTAAGTAAAAACGTTGCTTTAACTCAGTTACCATGCAATAGAAGACTCAGGAAATGAGGTCATCACCAGACTTGGTGACCACAGAATAATTGAAAACAACAATATTAACAACTGGCTTTCATGTAAAGTACTTATGTCCATTATTTCATTTGAGTCTTCACAACACACTTGCCTGAGACCCACTCTATAAATGAGATTCATAAAGACTTGTTAGAGGTCATCTTAGTCCAACTGATGAGGACTGGAAGGGGGTGGGAGTGAGACCTCCACAAAGACAGAAGTACCAGGGGCAGGTCACGTAGAGAAGAATTCACGGACTCAAGCATTGTTGAGGTCAAACTAAAGATTTATTATACTCTGCAGTGGGCAAGAGTTCTTAGGAAACCTGCAACCTTAGAGGGATATAGGTAAAGTTTATATAGGATACTCTACTATAAAGCATGTGCCAAATATGCTAACTAGGTGTTTTGAGGTGGGATTAGGTAGTGATTAAGTAGTGGTCAGTTCTTAAAGGAACATGAACTTTTGGTATCTACTGCTCAGGTATTTTACCCAAAATTTGTCGGGAAATAGCCTAAGGAGGGATTACTCGGAGGTGTGGTTTTAGGCCTGAAACATCACTAAGTCAACCAGTGGTCAGCATTGACTCAGGAATAACAGGTTACTCTCATCAATGTCTTGTTAGACAAGATAAATGTAAGGGAGTATATGTATATCTAAGACTAGGATACATATGATTGGTCAGTGAGTAGTAAATGTTGTTATGACCCAGTGCACAGCCAGTTCATTCAGTACACAGTTGGTTCAGAGTAGTAAGTTCTATAGGTGCATCTGGCTGCTGTAGCAAGAAGGGAGATAATGGTTGTTGCTGGGGCAGGCTGTGTCCTTGGGGTGGGGAGAACCTGCCTGAGATAGTATTTTGAGACTAGGGAGAAATGTGACCTTTAAAGGGAAATATGATTTTAGAATTGGGGCCCAAGCACATGCACCCAAGCAGCCCATCACAATTAATCAATTCAATTTAACAACTTTTCTTATGTGCAAGGCACTGTGCTAAATACTCCAGGTACTAGGATGAATATAAAGCAGTCATGTGCTTCCTCAAGGAGCTTGTAGTCTAATGGTAATTGAGGATGTAACACATACTCACTCATATGTAATAGGGACAGCACAGAGCAAAAGATTTTTTGACAGGGTGGTGACAAGTAAGACTTGAGTCTTAGGAGGAGTATTTTTGGAGATGTGCTCAGTATGGATTGACGTGGGCCTAGAACTTGGCTAGAGCCAGGAAGAAAATGAGGGGGATATAATCATGGTCCTGGCAAGAAGAAATTAGAGTGAATTTTGTTGAATAAACATTTATTAGGAGTTTACTGTATAGCAAGGCATGTGCTATGTCTTACGTAAAGAGTCATTCCCCAGGCTGGTCTCTGGGTGCCTGTTGGGAGAAGCTGGGTTGTCAGCAATCAGAGTAATTGCCTATAGAAAGTAGGTGGGGGCAGGTGGGGAAAGAGACCTAATCACAATTACAGGGATCACATTCCCAGAACTCATGGCCCCCAGAGATGTATGATTATATCTTCTATAATGACATAGTCTGTATGGGGAATCGCTATCATGCCAACTCTTTCACAGGTGCAATTAGCAATTATCAGTGATGAATAAGAATTCCCCGCAAAGGAAAGTGGAGCATCTGGAAGGAAAACTTTTGTAATTCCTGAGAGAGTCAGATGAGGTCATACAAGGAAGGTGAAAAAGGTAAATCTGAGGTCAGGCTGGTGTGGTCCTAAACCCTAGGCCCATGGATTGATCTGGGTTTCCCCCCATTGCTGCCCTGTGATAGGGCTGCCTCTGACCTTTCTGTGAAGAAGTTAGAGGCAAACACCTAATATCTTCCAGCCCAAGGAAGTTCTGACATTAAGACTAAAGTGACCTCTTTGTAATCTCTACCTATTAATCCTGGTTCTGACCTCTGGGGTCAAACAGAACAAGTCTAACCCTTTTCCATATGAACTCTTCTGATATTTCAAAACAACTAATATGTCCTCCTTGAATCTTCTCCAGGCTTAAAGTGAGTAGTTCATTGTTTAATTGATAAGAATATGACATGGACCCAAGCCTCTTTAATTTATTCTAGGTCCATCCCTCCCCCCAGTTTATCAATGTCTTTCTTAAACCTGGTGCCTGGAATTGAACATAGTTCTCCACCTGAGGAATGACAAGAGCAGATAGTATCTGCCATTCCCATTCCCGGAATTTTTGCTTCTCAACATACATGATCATCTATCAATTAGAATCACTCCTAGATTCAAAGAAGGGTTTTTCTCTCTCTGTCTCTTCTCTCTCTCTGTATCTCTCTCTCTATTCCTTGAAGAACCCCACTCTCATTCAGATCCATACACACAGTGCCTGGGTTCAATCTTTGGAAGAGTCTTGCATTCTTCTTATCAGAAGTATTAGGCTCATCTTCCTCAACTCTTTGCCTTTTTACATTTTTGCACCTCAGTCCTATGGAGATTACTGAAAGCTTTTTTTCTCAAAAAGTGGTAGGGGAGAGAGTGTACAAAGATACACAGTGTATAGCATGAATCAGGAATGGAACATCAATGTCTTTCCTCTAAACAACAGAAATGCTAAACACAAAGACTCACAAACACACATTCATAAAAGATTTGAAATGGATTCTGTAGCTAAGGACTATTGTTATATTGTTCTCAATGACTAATACTTAAAACATTAAGAATATTGTGATTTACAGGACTATTGAATTCATCTCAGCTCTGAACTGTCTAAATAATTCCCTCCATGTCTGTGTTTTCTGTCAAGTTTGGTTAGGGGTCAAATTCATCCTTTACTTGGCAATTATCTTCTCTAATACAGTAAGTCCTTCTAACATCAATCAGCTTTGACTAAGGGACCCAGGATCTCGTCTTCAAGACTTGGCACATTTATCTCCAGTTTATTGTTGTATTACCTATATTAGGAAGAAATGAAACAGATATGACAACCAAGGGCCTAAGGTAGAGGCTCAGGATTGTTAGGCCCACACCATGCTTCACTTGTGTTCACAGTACTACATTTCACCATTCCAGGGAGAGGCTTGAAGACATTTCCTGTGCTCAGCAGTTGGGAAGAGAAGACAGGAAGAATTTAGGTCATGCCTTTGAAAATATCTCTGTTCCTCCACCATGACACTTCATCTACTGCCTATTGTATCTTTGCACTGGCACTCCCATATGCTGGAATGTATTCCTTCCTTATCTCTACTTCATAAAGGCTATCTCTTTTGGTAAGATAAGTGTAAGATGATGCTGGTGCATCATCCTCTGCATGAAACCTTTCTTCCCTTTCACCCCTATCTGCTAATGACCTCACTTCCAAACTACCTTGTATTTAATGACTTTAGACATATTTGTACGAATTCATCTAATATTGAATATATATGTATGTATATATGTGTATATGTATGTATATCTATATATCTATATTCTTGTCTACTCCCTTTAAATGTAAGATCCTTGTGGGTAGGTATTGTTTCATTCTTTGTATTCTTAACACTCCAATTACTGGAACATATCATATGCTTAATAAATACTTGATGATTGATTGGAGACTAAAGGCAGCTAGGTGGCACTGGGATTTTGTTACTGTTGTTGAGTCATTTCAGTTGTGTCTGATTCTTTGTGACTCTTTTTTGGCATTTTCTTGACACATATAGTGGAGTAGTTTCCTTCTACAGTTCATTTTATAGATGAGGAAACTCAGGCAAACAGGGTTAAGTGACTTGTCCTGGGTCACATAGCTAGTAAGTTGTCTAAGATCAGATTTGAACTCAGGAAGATGAGTTTTTCTGACTTCTATTGTGCCTCTTAGCTCCCCCCTGGAATTGGGTGCTGAATTTGAAGTTGGGAAGATCTGAGTCCTAATTTGCTTGAGATACTTATTAGCTCTGTGACTGAGCAAGTAATTTAGCCTCATTCAGTCTCATTGAGTTGATAGATGGTTTGTCTTAATATATATGTACAGATAACGTTACATATAATTATTATGTTAATTATCTGTTACAATACACCACATCACTTCATATCACA
>JAQQSK010012857.1:0-11704 GCA_028658325.1 Potorous gilbertii | reverse complement strand
GAACTATTTTCTTCAGTGAGCTTTTGCACCTCTTTTTCCACTTGGCTAATTCTGCTTTTGAAAGCATTCTTCTCCTCATTGGCTTTTTGCACCTCTTTTGCCAATTGAGTTAGCCTATTTTTCAAGGTGTTATTTTCTTCAGCATTTTTTGGGTCTCCTTTATCAAGGTATTGACCCGTTTTTCATGCTTTTCTTGCATCTCTCTCATTTCTCTTCCCAGTTTTTCCTCCACCTGTCTAACTTGATTTTCAATATCCTTTTTGAGCTCTTCCATGGCCTGAGCCCATTGGATACCTATTTCATATGTTTGGGATACAGAGGCCTTGACTCTTATGTCTTTACCTGATGGTAAGCATTGCTCCTCCTCCTCAGAAAGGAAAGGAACTAATATCTGTTCACCAAGAAAGTAACTTTCTATGGTCTTATTTTTTTCCTTCCCTTTTCTGGGCATTTTTCCAGCCAGTTACTTCACTTCTGAGAGTCCTCTCCACCCCTGGCCTATGTCTGCCCAGCTAGTGCTTGGGGTCTGAGATTCAAATGCTGCTCCCCAGCCTCAGGGCTTTCAGTGGTGGGCCTGGCTGCTATTCAGGGTAAGATTAAATCAGGTTCTCAGGTGGGGTCAGGGCCACCTCCCAGGCTTAGTTCCCTCAGAGGGTTTATGCAGAGACCTTCTGTAATCGAGCTCCTGCCCCTGTTGCTGCCTCCTGAGGGGGCCTGAATTGTGGAGACACCCCGCTCCCCTTTGGCCTGCCTGGAAGTCTCTCTCACTGACCTGTACGCCTGTGGGTGGAGGGACCCCTGCGGCCACTGGAGATTCAGTCCCTGAAGCCTGCTCCGATTTGCTCCTCCCGGGGCTGCGCAGTCAAGGTAGGGCTGGGTTCTGCTCTGGTCCCATGTGCGATGGACCTTTGGTGAGGGTTTTTCTGGTCTTCTGGAACAGAAATCTCCTCCACTCTGTTGTTCTGTGGCTTCTACCACTCCAGAATTTGTTAGGAGTTCTTATTTACAGATATTTTATAGGCTCTGGTTTTGGAGCTAGCATATGTGTGTCTTTCTACTCTGCCATCTTGGCTCTGAGTCATGCAATTTTTAAAGATCTCCAAAGAAGAAATTCAACCAATCCTCTCTGGCATGAAGTATATCTTAAAATATTAAAAAAATTCCTTCCTTTGCATTTTAAGACCAATGTAAGGAAGTGGTGTCTTCAATTGGTAGAAAAAAAGGCCTTACTTGAAAATAAAATCATTCCTGACCGAGCCTGTTCCTTTAGTCTTTTGAAAATGTATGCTGAGTTATAAACTTTTAAATGCTAGCTAACATCTTGCTCTATAATCAAAATATATCTAGCAACCCACCTTTATAAAATATTTTTCACAGTGGGCTGGTTAATTAGAGTCCAGCCCTTAGAGTATGTACAATATTCTCTACCTTGTACCATCTCATGTGAAAGTTTGGAGAGTTTTCTTCTGAGAATTCATACCAAAGAAATGCTTTTCTCTTTCAGAGATTACAAAAGTATTCTGCTTCCTTCCGGCTTACTGTGGGGTGGTGAAAATCTTTTTAATTCACTGGTGAGCCAGAATTGAATGCCCCAAAAAAAAAGCATGAAGAGAGGAAATCTTTTTCCCTGGTGGTTTTCTAGTGAGGAGAAAGACATAATATAGATCTCCAAGTGAGAAAATGAGTGATATCAGGAGCACTATTAGGCAGTGCTGTGTCTGCCTTATTAACTCACCTTTCCCCTGCCTTCCCTTCACCCCAGGCCACCATATGACCATGAACACATGATGCTTTTGTTTGTTTTGTCTTGTTATGTTTATTCTTTGGTGATCATAGATGAAGAACTATGAGAGGTGAATAGACCAAATTAGAACTTTGGGAGCTCCTAAAGTTTGGAGAAGCTTCTAGAGATCCACAAACTAGAAATGTTTAGAGGCAGAGTCTTTAGGTAGCTGAAATCACTATACCTATAAACCAATTAAGGATATATTATCAAAGACATCTATGATGAAGAAAAGGAGAGGGGTACTCATTTAGCAAGAATGAGAGGTCTTGGATAGTCCTAGGTCTATGCTGTTACATATGAAATATTAAAAGAACCAAAGACTCAATACACTGTTGAGGATATACAAATATAGATATGAATAACTTAAGATCAGCAGGCACGTATGCGTTGCAATCTACACTGAAATCATAGACCCTTCAAAGTAGACAAATGAATATTTCACTTGACACTTAGCACAATATCATACACATAATTTGCCTTTGATAGATATTTTCTTGAATTCGAAAGAACACATACAGCTTGTTCAGTTCAGGCACTTGGCTTTATCATTGTCTTTCCTACTAACTAGTTGTCTGACATAAGGCAGATGACTCAACTTCATCTGGTATTAGTTTTCCCAACTGTAAAATGAAGTACTGAACTAGAATATTTCAAAAGTTCCTTCTAGCTGCAACATTGTAGGACGAGGTGGTCACTCTAAGTAATAACCAAGTCTAAAAGTAGAACTGACTCAGGAAATTTGCCTAAAACAAATCTAAGAGCAAAAATATAATAGTCTGGAGACATTTCATATAAGAATAAATAGAAAATATGGTATTAGAGTGCATTAATATCCAGAATTAGGGAGCTGCTAGCTCCACCTGCAGAACCATTGTAAAGGGGAAGGCTATGTTGTAATCAGATTCTGAAGAAGTGTTTCCTAATTCCAGGACTGTTACTTTCTCAGGGGAATCACTTTCCCTCTTTTGACCTCTTAACCCTTAGTCTCATCATCTGGGAAATATCTAGATTAGTTAGATGACCATGTATCTCTGGAATATTTAGCCCTTTGTGTCTGTAGCACCAAAGAGTATCTCAATATCATTGCAAGACAGGATGATGGTTGATGTTCATTATAGTGCTCTGAGTCAGCAAAGTGAGGTTAAATTTTGATCAGGAGTTTTTATTTAAGAAAGGAGAGGAATGTAATATATTTTTAAAAGATTTCTATCCTAAATAACTAATTTGAACTTATTTTCATACTTCATACACAAAATAAATTAAAAGGACCAGTGATCTCATCAATGTAGATGTTTGCTCTAGTGATTCGGATGAGAACCCATCATCTAAAGGCCTAGTTGACTGATTAACCAGAATCACATTTGCTCTTACATAGGTACCTACCTAAAAAACATCAATGATAGGGAACTGCTCATTCTCTGATGCTGCTGGATAAATTAAGTGTTATTAATTAATCAGAACTAACTTATTAAGTGTCTGAAACTGTTTTGTGTCAAGTTCATATTAGACAGACTACCAGTTCTCTTGTGTTTATTTTAGGGGAGAACATGGGCAAGAATCACCTAAGAAAAGTAGGCATGGATTTATGTAGGGATTAAGCATGCCCACTATGTGCTAGGCATTATGCTAAGTGTTTTATGTATGTCATCTCATTAGATCCTCATGACATTTGACCCTCATGACAACCTGTGGGTCAAGTACTACCATCATCCTTATTTTACAATTAAGAAAACTGACGCAGATAGTGGTCAAGGGACTTGCTCATGATTCTAATATTTCTGAATCCAGATCCGGCTATCTATGTACTACATCACCAGAGGCCTCTAGATGATGGGTTCTCATCTGAATCATTAGAAGAAACATCTACATTGATGGGATCACTGCTCCTTTTGACTTACATTGAGTATTAAGTATGCAGATAAGTTCAAAATTGGAAGAATGGATGACTATGTATTTAATCATATTCATAACAACATAAATTCAAGAACTTAAATGTTTGCAAGTCACTTTTATATGGATTATCTCATGTAAGTCTCATGGTAATTCCATGAGGGAGGTAGTACATTGTTATTCCCATTGTACAGATGAAGACAGTGATGCTCACCCGTCATCATACAGCTGGTAAGTGACGAAGGTAGAATACAAACTCAAGCCCTCCTGACTCCATGTCCAGCATGATATCCACTTCATCTCCTTTATTTCCAGAGAAATATTGATTAATATCTTTGTCCTACTGTCAACATGAATCCATTTACATATTTAATAATACTCAGCACTTACTGACATAGGCCCATCTCATTTCTACAGGATATCTACTTTAGCTGCGACTGTTACTACATCATGTCCATATATTCCAAATTAGGCTAAATTGGTCATGAAAATAAACACTGGGCCTTAAATATTTAGTTTAAAGGAAATCAGGGTAGCCATCAAGGAAATATGCTTAGTTACCTCATAAAAACAGACAGAGAAATGAAAAGAACGGTGACATGTCCTCTGGCACTTTAATTTGCCAATTCATTTTTTTAATGGGAATTAGAGCATGTAGGGGTGGAGGGAAGAAAAAGAATTCACTGTTTGTGTCTTTTGGCCTACTCGTATAGAGAGCAATGTGGTAATAGCACAGAGGGGAGGGGTGTAAACTGATGAATGTGGGATGAATCTGTGCAAATTTTACAGACCTAATGTAATTGAAAGGGGTTTTTAAAAATACATTTAATGGCTCTGTTGTCTTAAGTTTCTGTAGACTAAAAGTATGAAAAATCAACATTATTCTGACAAAGGTTTTCAAGATGTGATCGTCCTTCACTTCCGATGACAAATAGGAGTATGCACCTGAGTTAATGCTTTCTTCTAGTTTAAATCTTTAGGTCCCTCTTACTCTTCTTTCCTGTAGGAGCCTCACTTTCTAAGTTACAATCTCCTTTGTGCATCAGGAGTGTATGAATCAGCATCCTCATTTATAAAAAGAGAAGGGAATGAGACTAGGTGATCTCTAAGGTGATTTCTAGTTCCATATTTTGGATTCTATTTTTTTTAAAAAGAATCATTAGCTATAGAAATAGAAAAACAAATATAAGCCTAAAGTATAACTTACCATTTTTCATATTAAATTAAGGAACAAATGTTGATGAAACTCCTTCTATGTGCTTAGAGCTATGTTAGATGCTGTGGGAGAATACAAAAGAAATATAAAAGACAGTCCTTGGCCTTAAGGTTGGTTGGGAAGACATAACTAAAAACAGGTGAAATAATTTAAATATAATGAAGTCCTAAACCTGTATGGTTGCTGACTATGAATGTAAGACTGCCTTCAAAAGCTTGACCCTATATTTAGTCAGAACCAGAATATGATCTCTTTTACCCTTGAGTCCCTGTTATATATTCCTTATGTCATCATCTTCTACTAGTTCTCAACTTTGGGTCACCCCTACTAAGTGGAGAATCTTTTCTATTCAGTTTCTTATCCTTCTGAAAACAACTACAGGATATCACATGCAACTTTTCATTTCTCTCCAGCTAGTACAATTTTCAATAGTCCCAAAACTTCATTCTTCATTAACTCTTAATTATGCCACCATCATGGTCTCTCAGTGTATTATCTTGGCTTATATTTAATTGAGGTAATCAAGCACATCTGTAATAAATTCCCTTCATTCTCCTACTACACACTTCAAAATCACTTGACACACATCTACTCCTAATTTGCCACAGTCTACAAGGATAAAGTCTCTCTTCTTCCTGTCTTCTGCTTGTGTCCTTAATTCGGATAGATAAATTAGATAGATAGATAGATAGATAGATAGATAGATAGATAGATCTCCATGTGGGTATGTATGTATATATGATATATATGTATATATGGATATATGTAAAGAAAATACCTCATCCCTTTTTCTTATCTGTAATCTCTACTGGATTTCACTCTACTCAATGACAGATTCAAAATCCAAAGTGATCCTGGAAGCTAGAACATTGGACCAAATCTTATAAAAATCATTTTAATGGGTATAAGATTATAGTCATACAATTAAATTGCTTTCTACTTATACTAGAAGGGGAAACACATTATTTTCCTCAGTATCCAACTAAACTTATGATATCCCTTACTTATTAAGTGCTTTTTTTTCCTTTAAATCATGCTTTAATTGTTTTCTATGAAACTTTCAATCCTTGTTCCTAGTTCTGTCTTCTGGGGCCAAGCAGAACCAAAATCTGATTCTACTTCAATAAGACATTCCTTCAGATTCTTAAAGGCAGTAATCATGTGCCCTCCCAATACTTCATCTTATTCAGGATAAACAGGGCCAGTTCTTTCAGACCATTTTCATGTGGCTTGTTCTTGATGTCCTTCACCATTCTGGTTACTAGCTTTAGAGTATAAAGCAAACTACTGGATTTCACTCTACTCAGTGACAGATTCAAAATCCAAAGTGATCCTGGAAGGCTAGAACTTTGAACCAAATCTCATAAAAATCATTTTAATGGGTATAAGATTATAGTCATACAATTAGATGGAAAAAATCAATTTTTCAAGTATAAGTTGAAAGATGCATGGCTAAATGGTGGTACATCATCTGGAGAATTGCTGAATCTCAAGCTCAATATGGGTCATCATTGGAGGACAATAAATGTAATTGTAGACTACTTTCGGGGGTATGTCCAGGAATATTAAGGTTTCCTATCATTGGTTTCTGCTGTGGTTGGCTATCACATTATAGGAATAATATTGATAGATGCGAGAGTATCTAGAGAAGGTTGGAGGTGACAGTCAACAACAAGAAGCAACAGCACTTATTGAGCTATGTTCAAGGTAAAGTGTGACATGGAAGAAATACAAAGGCAAAACATGACAAAAGAACTTTAAATGTAGTCTGGACTGGAATGGTCTCTAAACTGTGAATGGCCAGAGCTCAACAAAGAAGACTAGATGCAGGTGAGTTGGGACTCAAACAGCAGATGAATTAATTTTAGAGTGAGGAAAGCAGCTTTGCAAACCAAAGTCCTCCCAATGAGGGCTTGTCCTGTGTGGCAGGAGTAGGCAGGGTTTATGAAGATGAAAACCATAAAAAGGTGGGACCTAACACAATCATTCGTAGGATTGAACAAACACTTCCTGCGGCAGGCTTGTGCATGCAGGCATTTGGAGGACAAAACAGGGTCCTATGAGAATAATCCTTAAGTTATTAGAATCATTAAGCCTTGTGATTGTCTCAAGTTGTAAGGGTCACTGAGCCTTGTGATCATTCAGTGGGGTGCAGAACCAGAGTTAGCACGACAGAAACAGGAGTGCCACCCTTGGTTCAGTTCACTCCGCAATCACAGGCACAGGAATTGTTCAGAATCGGAAGAGGTGATTAGTGACTTTCTGCTCTAGTATATCAGCAGTTCTCAGGCCAGAGTATCCAGGGAAATAGGGTAATTCCAACAAATCTAGATAGCATAATCATTACACATGTCATATCAATTAATATGAAAATTGTAAATCCCAGGACAAATAAAAACACATTCACAATGCTGCCCTCAAGGAGGCAATACTTTATATATACAGCACAGTTCATTAAAAATAACAATAAGGTAAAGAGCAGAAACAATGAGGCAGATCAAAAAAGTCAAGTTTCTAAGAGGTAGAAGTAAGGAGGAAGGATATTCCAGGCATGAGCTAGAATGCTAAGTTTGGGGAACAGCAAGTAGGACAAATTTGCTATGATATGTGGAGTAATTCTGGAAAAGTAGGCTGGAGTCACAGCATAAAGGGATTTAATAGACAATCTGAGGCATTTACATTTTTTTCCTATAGGATGTTGAGAACCCTTGGATATTTTTGAACATAAAGTCACACTTGTTCCTTAGAAGGATGATATTGTTAGTTATGTGGAATATATATTAATGAGAAAAAGAAATTGAAAGCAGAGAGATATACATACCAAGGTTTTCCACAATAGTTGAGGTACAAGTTAATGAGAGCTTGAATCGTAAGAGAAAGTGGGAAATGAAATTAATACATAGGTAGACAAAGATTTGTGTGTAAGAAATTTTGTGAAGACAGAAATGACAATAATTGGCAATTGATTGAATGGTGGGAAGTCAGTCAACCAACTAACTATGTACTAAGCCTACTACTTACTAGGCACCAAGGGTGATACACAGGTTGCAAACCTGTGAGATTGAAAAGATGTTAATGCGTTCCAATGAAACAATGAATTTGGAAGAGAGGAGGATTGGATAGGAAAAATCTAGTGAAATGACTATGGGACATATGGAACAGATTGGGGTTCCAGAAGGTAGTTATTGTGTGACTGTATCTCAGGAGAGGAATGAAGGCTGGACATAGAGATTTTGGAGTTACCAACACAGAGATGATCATCAAGCACATTGTAGCTGATAAAATTGATAAAATTACCAATAAAGAGGGTGGATAGCAAGAATAGAGGAGCTCCAAGACAGTGGCCCAAGGCAGATTTAATAAGTTGGTGACAGAAGATAAATGGGAAAAAAATCAGGAGGGAACATTGTTATGAAAGAGAAAAGAGATTATTCAGGGATGGAAATTGGTCACTACAACAAAAAGCTACAAAGAGGTCAAGAATAGAAAAATAATTGAGAAAAAAAATCAATTAGATTTAACCATTAAGAAATTTTGAATAACGTGGACAAATCAGTTTCTATCAATTTCCTTATTTTTCAGATTGTAAACTTGAGGATTTGAGAAGTTAAGTGATTTGTCCCAAGTTTCATAGCTAGTAAATGGCAAAGATGGTTTATATTCAGATCTTTTGTTTTTATATTTAACATCCTTTTGTAGATAAACTATGCCTCCCAATGTAAAAGATCATCCAACTAATCTTAACATTATCTAGAGCTAGACATAACCTGTGTTACATGTACAGATGTTAAAATAATGTTTAAAATGGAAATCTCTGGCCACTTTGAATGAGTCACCAAAAGGCTAAATGATCTTTCCATAGTCACAGAGCAACTAAATCAGAGTTTCCAGACTGTTCTTTGACCACATATTCCTAAGCTATGTTCAATTATATGTGGTCTTTCCATGGCCTTCCTATTCTTTTTCTTATTCTATGCTTTTTATGTAACACAGGTCTACCATTAGAATAAAAAAATTCAACTTAATGGGAGGTCTCTGAGTAACTTATATAGTTATACATATATATATATTCCTCTGTCATCCAGTAACTTAAAATCACATATCCCCACCACTTGATGTGGTTGGAGAACCACCCAGAACTTTCTAATTACATAAGTAATAGTCCTCGGCCAACTGCCCATATAGCGACAAATATGCATTTCTGGAAATAGTACGAAATAGAACCTACATGTAAAATACTTGCAAATAAATATGCATCCTTTCCATCAAACAAAGCATGAATCATCTGGTCAGGTAATAAAGTAATGATATGGAACCATCTCCAGTCATCCTGCCATGACTTACCACTGGACTCAGATGACTCTGGAGGAGAAAGTGAGGTTAATGACTGCACAGCTCTGCCTCACTTAAATCCAACTCGCTTGTAAGTCAAGACTTTAGCCTCATGATATCATTGGTCCTCTTTGAGAATGAGGGATGATCTACAACTAATATGATCTAGTATTATTTTACTGTTTTCATTGATATATTATAATATTCTATAATTTGATTCTTCTTTATATAATTTGATTCAGCATTAAAGTTAGAAAGGCCAAAGTCCCTACTAGAAACATCAGCAGAAATGATGTCGACATGTTTCTCCGTGCCCCTTTCTTTATAACTATTAATTGCTTCCAAGGCATGATATAGAGAATTGCACACCGAATTAAATGTGATACAATATGTCAGGAATGTATAATCTTAGGCTACATAATGCTATAAAAGGCATGTCACCAGTTGCCAGTTACAATCTATCTGTAATTCCATTTCTTTGGCTCTCATTTTCCTCATATGTAAAGTGGGGGCATGAAAATAGATTATCTAAGGTCAGGGTGAACCTGATAGAATATCCAGAAATCATGGTGCAGGTGAAATCCTATATAATGTAGAATGTAAACATAATTTAATATGAAGATTTTTAAGAGTTGTTCTAGGTAAAAAAAAAACACACAGAAAAAAGAATTCACTTTGTAGTCAACGTGAAATAAGCCTCTCTGAATTTAGTTAGCCTGGTCTTTGGATAGCAACCATATATTGAGTCATTGAGTACATACATAATGCCAGTTAGGTAGAGCTTACCTGAATTATCAAAGCTTCTGTTCTGCAGGCATTATCTTTGAGAACCCAAGGTCACTACCATGACATTAATAAGGTATCAGAGGAGGACATTAGTGGAAACATAATCAGTATGCTCACAGAAGCTAACATTTAAACCTATATTATCTTATTTAGAAATATATCATATCCATAAATATTAAGTGATTTACTTTTGAAAGTGTACTTTATCTATAATCCTATTTGCAAAGAAATGAACCAACTTCAGATTAAGGCGTTTAATGAAATCCTCTACAGCGGTAAGTGACCTTCAAAGACTATTACTGCTATTCATATGTTAACAATAGTAATAACAGAAACTAGAGCCAGAGACTCGAGTAAGATTAATTACGAATGTACTAATGAAATTAGTAAGACTAAGCTAAGAACATCCACTCCGGATCATAGGGTGAAAAGCTTTAAATAGCTTTGGAGACTATTAATACAACTCCACCACTGGACAAATGCAGTGGCAAAGACTTGCTATAGAAGAAAAAAAGACAGAAAAAAAGAAACCTGGGATGGATTTGCTCTAAACAGAAAATATTGTCAGAGGAAGAGAGCTGCTTTCAGAAAGAGATGAGGTGGTCTGGAAACCCAAAGGGCAATTGACCTGAGACCCACGTAACCAGGGAACTGTCAAAAAAGAGTAAGTAGAAATACCCTATTAACCAGGAATTATAATTGAACTGTGATTATTTTTAAAAGTGATTATGATCACCGTAATGAAAAACAGCATATCCTCAGGTTGTTAGACAACGTAGGACACTATTTCTAACAAGGTCTTGCTTTCCTTTCTATTTTAGTTTTGTTTGATGGAATTAACCACTTTGGATTTTTCTTAATAAATTTATTTATTTAACTTTTTACATTCATTTTCACAAAATTTTGGGTTCCAAATTTTCTCCCCATTTGTCCCCTCCTCCCACCCCAATACACCGAGCATTCTAATTGACCCTATCACCAATCTGCCCTCTCTTCTATCATCTCTCCCTTCCCTTGCCACCTTCTTCTCTTTTGTCCTGTAGGGCCAGATAACTTACTATTCCCCATTACCTGTATTCCTTATTTCCTAGTAGCAAGAACAATACTCAACAGTTGTTCCTAAAACTTTGAGTTCCAACTTCTCCCCATCCCTCCTTCCCCACCCATTCCCTTTGGGAAGGCAGGCAATTGAATATAGGTCATATCTATGTAGTTTTGCAAATGACTTCCATAATAGTTGTGTTGTGTAAAACTAAACTATATTTCCCTCCATCCTATCCTGCCCCACATTGTTGCTATTCTCTCTTTTGATTCTGTCCCTCCCCAAGAGTGTTGATTTGAAATTGGTCGCTCCTCTCATTGCTCTCCCTTCCATCATCCTCCTTACGCTTCTTATCCCCTTCTCCCCCACTTTCCGGCATTGTAAGATAGGTTTTCATACCAAAATGAGCGTGCATTTTATTCCTTCCTTTAGTCGAATGTGATGAGAGTAAACTTCATGTTTTTCTCTCAGCTCCCCTTTTTCCCTCCACTAAAAAGTCTCCTGCCTGCCTCTTCTGTGAGAGATAATTTGCCCCATTCCATTTCTCCCTCTCTCCTCCCAATACATTTCTCTCTCACCGTTTATCTTCATATTTTTAAGATATGATCCCATCCTTTTCAATTCACTCTGTGCTCTCTGTCTCTGTGTGTGT